>UCOH01012354.1:0-45154 GCA_900474275.1 Synergus japonicus | reverse complement strand
TTCTATTTATTTTTGCACTTACATTTTTACATATACTTATCATTATTGTTATCCTCCTAGGGAAATAAGTGCTGCATAGTAATACAGAGAATCCTACTGTTCAAATAAAAAGGAGTGTATTGAATGGCATTGAATATTTTTGCAAATTTATTATTCATGTATTATCGATCCATGTAAAAAAAAACTGTCTAGGAAGTTACAAGAAACATTTTCAGCTGTGCAATATGCGCTTTTATCAATATACAAAAAATTTTATATAACGACTTATAATTAGACACTGTACAGTATTCGTCATGTTACACTGAGAAAAATATCTGGTACGGACAACAAAACTTTTAGTTGCTATAGAAACAACAAAAATTGTTTGGTTGTGCCAATCAAATCTTGGTTCTTTCAACAAAACTATTGTTGAGCCAACCAAAGTTTTCTTAATTCAACCAAATCTCAGTCAGTCTCAGTTTGGATTGAATTAATAAAACTTTGGTTGGGTCAAGAAAAGTTTTGTTGAAAGAACCAAGATTTGATTGGCACAACCAAACAATTTTTGTTGTTTCTATAGCAACCAAAAGTTTTGTTGTCCGTACCAGACATTTTTCTCAGTGTATAGATTATTACATATGGAAAGATAGATTATTATATATGGAAATTATTCCATATATAATAATCAGTGAATTTTCGCTAAAAATTACATTAAGATAGAGTGTTCTCTGATCCAATGACTGTATTCAGGAAGTCCCAAGTTTATATAAACATCAGGATTTCTGTGATTTTGAAATTCTCCTTTCCAAATATGTATTCCAACCAATTTTTCGCGATAAACTAAAGGAGCTCCACCATCGTTACGAGCACAGTACTGTTCTGCACTATAAGTACAAATATGTTTCTGCGTAACGTTGAAACGACTTTCATATGTATTTCGACATTCTGAATGGTTCAGTATAGGTAAAGCAATACGGCATAATCTCTTTCGATCAACCGGTCCAGGTCTGAAATTGGAAAGAAAACAATATTATTATTATTATTATTATATGTTCCACGTAATATATCATTTATTATTGATAACTTACCGAATTGGATACATGTTTCCCCAACCGTAAACGGTGACCCTAGTACCTGCAGGTAAAGGTCCTGAATGCAAATCTATACATGCAGTTCTGCTATTAAATTCGAAAGGAGGATCAACAGTGATCAAGGCAATACCTTCGAAATTGTGATATGGAGGATTTCCTTCATATACTGCTTTCGATGTTACACTGTGAATATTGTATCCTGTTCTTGCGGCCGTACCGGAGTTAATTTGATAAACAGAAATATGTTGAAGAACACAGGGAGAAGAAGTGATGACAGTGTAATGTGACAGTATCACACCTGCACAAATGATACGATTACGTTCCTTAAGTCTTACAATGTAAGGAGCTGCTTCTATCGGAATTGAATTTTGTCCATCCGGTAAGTGATTAATGACACGACGTTTACGTAGAAGAAGGTCTGATGATACCCCTGCAAGTATTTCATAAAATCTCGCTTAATGCTGTTCACTGTTAATGTAGCTGATTCCATCAGCTTAATTCCGTTTACATCCACGTGGCAGATATCTTTCTACTTACTGGTATCCTTCTCTGATAAGGTAGCGAAAATCCCTTGGCACAAAATTCCGCCAAAGAACAACAGGTGCAAATATGTTTTTTCTAACATTTTGGAAACAGTTAAGATGCCGATTATAATTTTTTCAATTACTGCATTGAATGGATACCAAATGGAAAATTTCGCAGTATTTGTAGTCTTTTGTAATCTAACTTTATCTGCTCTGACACTATTGTTGCAAAAAATTATCAGTAAGTAATAAAACATCACAAGTTAGGCGGTATGATTAAGTTCTTAAAAGCTTGACAACTTAATTATGTCCTTGATTTCGAGTACAGTAAATAAAAGTTTTATCAAGAGGTAGGCGGGCCTAAATTCGGAATTGCCAAATATTGTAGAATAATTGCGTTCAGTACTCAAATATTTATTTAAATGACAATAAAATTGTTAGATTCAGAACAATTACAAAAACAAGTTTATTCAGATCAGACTCGATATAATTCAAAATAAATTAGACATTCGTGACATATATCTTTGTGTTTTTCGGTATGATGAGCTAGAATCCGACGTACGGTTGACCACGTCTTCTTCAAGGTCACCTGAGGGTCTAATAGACAAAAAAAATCTTTTTAGTAGAAATTACCTCTATTCCTGACGTTCTTTAGGTCTCTGAATTCAAATTCGGTGTCCGATTGACCTCACCACGTCCTAATCAAGGTCAATTGAAGGTCAAATCAACAAAAAAACCTTTTTAGTAGAAATAACTACTATTCCTCACGTTTTTGAGTTGCTTGAATCCGAATCCAATGTCCGATTGAGCCCACCATGTCTTAATCAAGGTCAATTGAAGGTCAAATCAACAAAAAAACTTTTTATTAGAAATTACTGTTACTCCTCACGTTTTTGGGGTCGCTGATTCAGAATTCTGTGTCTAATTGACCCCACCACGTCTTAATAAAGGTCAACTGAAGGTCAAATAGACAAAAAAATTTTTTTAGTAGAAATTACTACTACTTCTCACGTTATTGGGGTCGCTGATTCCGAATCCGGTGTCCGATTGACCTCACCACGTCTTAATGAAAGTCAATTGAAGGTCAAATCAACGAAAAAATCTTTTTAGTAGAAATTACCTCTATTCCTGACGTTTTTAGGGTCTAAATTCAAATCCGGTCTCCAATTGACCCCACCACGTCTTATTCAAGGTCAAATGAAGGTCAAATAGACAAAAAATCTTTTTAGTAGAAATTACTATTACCTCTTACGTTTTTGTGGTCGCTGAATTCAAATTCGGTGTCCGATTGACCTCACCACGTCCTAATCAAGGTCAATTGAAGGTCAAATCAACAAAAAAACTTTTTTAGTAGAAATAACTACTATTATTCCTCACGTTTTTAGGGTCTCTAAATTTAAATCCGGTGTCCAATTGACCCCACCATGTCTTATTCAAGGTCAACTGAAGGTCAAATAGACAAAAAAATCTTTTTAGTAGAAATTACTATTACTTCTCACGTTTTTGGGTTTACTGACTCCGAATTCGGTTTCCGATTGAACCTACCACGTTCTAATCAAGGTCAATTGAAGGTCAAATCAACAAAAAAACTTTTTTAGTATAAATAACTACTATTCCTCACGTTTTTGAGTTGATTAATCCGAATCCAATGTCCGATTGAGCCCACCATGTATTAATCAAGGTCAATTGAAGGTCAAATCAACGAAAAAATCTTTTTAGTAGAAATTACTTTTATTCCTGACGTTTTTAGGGTCTCTAAATTTAAATCCGGTGTCCAATTGACCCCACCATGTCTTATTCAAGGTCAACTGAAGGTCAAATAGACAAAAAAATCTTTTTAGTAGAAATTACTATTACTTCTCACGTTTTTGGGTTTACTGACTCCGAATTCGGTTTCCGATTGAACCTACCACGTTCTAATCAAGGTCAATTGAAGGTCAAATCAACAAAAAAACTTTTTTAGTATAAATAACTACTATTCCTCACGTTTTTGAGTTGATTAATCCGAATCCAATGTCCGATTGAGCCCACCATGTATTAATCAAGGTCAATTGAAGGTCAAATCAACGAAAAAATCTTTTTAGTAGAAATTACTTTTATTCCTGACGTTTTTAGGGTCTCTAAATTTAAATCCGGTGTCCAATTGACCCCACCATGTCTTATTCAAGGTCAACTGAAGGTCAAATAGACAAAAAAATCTTTTTAGTAGAAATTACTATTACTTTTCACGTTTTTGGGTTCACTGATTCCGAATTCGGTTTCCGATTGAACCCACCACGGCTGAATGAAGATCAATTGAAGATCGAATCAACAAAAAAATCTTTTTAGTAGAAATTACCGCTATTCCTGACGTTTTTGGGGTCTCTGAATTCAAATCCGGTGTCCAATTGACCCATTCGCGTCTTAATCAAGGTCAATTGAAGGTTAAATCAACAAAAAAAAACTTTTTAGCGGAAATAACTATTACTTCTCACGTTTTGGGTGTCGCTGATTCCGAATCCGGCGTCCTGTTGATCCCACCATGTTCTAATCAAGGTCAATTGAAGGTCAAATTGACAAAAAATCTTTTGACCAGAAATCACAACGAATCCGGTGTCTGACTGAAATGAGCTATTCGATTGCAATTGATGTACTGTTTATTAGTGTGCACGTGCTTCCATAATAGGTATAGTTTCCTGTATCCAGTGTCTGTATCTAGGATGTTGCAGGTTGACAAAAACATCAGGATTAGCCCGCCCTATAACTCCTCCATTCCAAAGGTGAATACCAAGTAAATATCTTTCATAATTCACTTCAATAACTAAAGGGGCACCAACATCATCAGTGCCACAGTATTGATGTCCAGTTGCATCAAGAGTGCAAATATCATCTTCTGTAATCGGAAAAGTATGTAGGTACATATCTCTACAAATATTGTTGTTGATTATTGGTACTTTAATTGATCTTAAATAAGCGGGATGTGCCGTTCCGGGACTGAAATCAGAAGCAAGAGAAATCTTAGATTATTTCATAGTTTATAAAATACAACTTGTTTATTTATATATTATTTATTGTTAATTACTTACTTTTCTACAGAATCACATCCCCATCCACTAACGATAGCTCGTAATCCATAGTGTAAACTTCCTTCATAAAATTGTATGTTGTGAGTGTTTATAGAATAGTAAAATTGTGGACTAACAGTGATCAAGGCAATACCATCTGCAGATCTATACTGATAATTATAGAATTGCATTCTTGTTTCTGTTACGTTGTGAACTGTAGCATGATTACTTGTAATTCTTACTGCTTGTGCATTGCCAGAATAAACTTTGAGTATTGCGTTTTCTCCCACAACGCACTTAGCAGCAGTAATGGCAATGTGATTTGTCACTATAGCACCTACACAATGTTCCTCTCGTCTGTTTATTCTAATAGACACAACGTAAGGAGCATCTTTCATTAACTCTTTTTTGTCTCCACCTGGCTCGCGATTAATTACACGTTTATGGCGGACGAGAAGTTCCGATGATTCGTCTGTAATTTAAAAAAATAGCTTTCTTTTGTTTTCTTTATATTTGAAACCACATCTAGATCTTTATAGATATGATCTATAAATCTATATCTATATCTACATCTATATCTATATCTATATCTATATAGATATGGTTATAAATAAATATAAATAACTATATATGTTTTTATATCAGCAGATATATAGATAATGTGATTATAATTACCAATATCCTTTTCTGAAAGTGTACCAATAATTCCTTGGGTATAAACGCAAAATAAAACAAGAAGATTCCAGAAGGTTTTTGCTGACATTTTATGGTTTAGTTTTTCTAAAGTTTTATCTTAAATAAATGATTTTGCAGAAATGGAGAAGTAAATACAGAAGAATTCGCGGATTTTTATAGTAGGTACTATATATAAAATAGAAAATAATCGATTTAAATGTAGTTTCGTGTACCACAAAACCATATCTGGAATATGTATGAAATACGTAGCAAAAAACTTATCAAGTTATCTAGAGTCATTATGCTTTCGCTTATAATAAAATGCATTGATAATAATGAAATAAAACATCATCCATGATATCGATTTCCTGATTCAGTTAATGTCTTTCTAGATCCATTGAAATTCGATTTTAAGAATGGGAATAAAAAATAGAATATAATAATTATTATGAACTTGGGGTTGATTATTCTCTAATAACTAATTTAAATTTTGACTCTTTAATGGAGGATGTATAGGTTGTTTTTGGGGTCTCTGAATTCAAATTAGGTGTCCGATTGATCCCACCACTTCTTAATGAAGGTCAATTGAAGGTCAAATCACTAAAAAAAACCTTTTCAGTAGAAATTACCACTATTTCTTCCGCTTTTGGGGTTTCTTAATTGAAATTCGTTTTCCGGTTGATCTCATCACGTCTTATTCCAGGTCAACCAAAGGTCAAATCGATAAAAAATCTTTTAAGTAGGAATTACTACTACTTCTCACGTTTTTTGGGTCGCTGATTCCGAATCCGGTGTCCGATTGACCCCATCATGTCTTAATGAAGGTCAATTGTAGGTAAAATCAACAATCAAGGTCAATTGAAGGTCATATCAACAAAAAAATCTTTGTAGTTAAAATTACTATTACTCCCCATGTTTTTCGGGTCGCTGATTCCGAATTCGGTGTCTGATTAACCCCACCACGTCTTAATAAAAGTCAATTGAAGGTCAAATCAACAAAAAAACCTTTTTAGTAGAAATGACTACAACTTCTCGAGTTTTTGGGGTCGCTGATTCCGAATCCGGTGTCCGGTTGAACCTACGACGTTTTAATCAAGGTCAATTGAAGGTCAAATCAACAAAAAAAACCGTTTTAGTAGAAATAATTATTACTTCTCACGTTTTAGAGGTCGCTGATTCCGAATCGGGTGTCCAGGTGACCCTACCACGTTTTAATCAATGTCAATTGAAGGTCAAATCGACAAAAAAATTCTTTCAGTTGAAGTGACTTCTTCTCCTCACGTTTTTCGGGTCGCTCAATTTGAATCCGGAGTCGCGTTGGCCTCAACACATCTTAGTCAAGGTCAATTGATGGTCAAACCACAGAAAAAGCTTTTTAGTAGAAATAATCTTTATTCCTCACGTTTTTTGGGTCTCTGAATCTGAATGCGGTGTCTGGTTGAGCCCACGACGTTTTAATCAAGGTCTATTGAAGATCAAATCGATAAACAAATCTTTTTAGTAGAAATGACTACTACTTCTCACGTTTTTGGGTTCTCTGAATTCAAATTAGGTGTCCGATTGACCCCACCATGTTTAAATCAAGGTCAATTGAAGGTCAAAACAAAAAAAAATCTTTTTAGTAGAAATTACCACTATTTCTCTCGTTTTTGTGGTCGCTGATTCCGAATCTGGTGTCCAGTTGACCCCAACACGTCGTAATCAAGGTCAATTGAAGGTCAAATCGACACAAAAATACTTTTAGTTGAAATGACCACTATTTCTCCCGTCTATGTGGTCGCTGATACAGAATCTGGTGTCCACTTGATCCCACCACGTCTTAATCAAGGTCATTGAAGGTCAAATCCATAAACAAATCTTTTTAATAGAAATGACTACTACTTCTCACGTTTTTGGGTTCTCTGAATTCAAATTAGGTGTCCGATTGACCCCACCATGTTTAAATCAAGTTCAATTGAAGGTCAAAACAACAAAAAAATCTTTTTAGTAGAAATTACCACTATTTCTCCCGTTTTTGTGGTCGCTGATACAGAATCTGGTGTCCACTTCATCCCACCACGTCTTAATCAAGGTCAATTGAAAGTGAAATAGACAAAAAAATCTTTTTAGTAGAAATTACTACTATTTTTCCCGTTTTTGTGGTCGCTGATTCCGAATCCGGTTTCCGATTGAACCCGCCACGTCTTGATCAAGGTCAATTGAAGGTCAAATCCATAAAAAATCTTTTTATCAGGAATTACTATTACTTCTCACGTTTTTGGGGTCGCTGATTCCGAATACGATGTCCAGGTGACCCTACCACGTCTTAATCAAGGTCAATTGAAGGTCAAATAAAGAAAAACAACTTTTTATTAGAAATGACAACTAGTCTGTGGCTGGGTCATTGGAAATGAAACAAATTCACATTTGATCCGAATCCGGTGTAGTGTTTATTAGTGTGCACGAACTTCCATGATGGGAATAGTTTCCATTATCCAATGTCTGTATCTAGGATGTTGCAGGTTTACAAAAACATCAGGATTAGCCCGCCCTATAACTCCTCCATTCCAAAGGTGAATACCAAGCAAAAATCTTTCATAATTCATTTCAATAACTAAGGGGGCACCGGCATCATCAACGGCACAGTATTGATGTCCAGTTGCATCAAGAGTGCAAATATCATCTTCTGTAATCGGAAAAGTATGTAGGTACATCTCTCTACAAACATTGTTGCTGATGATTGGTACAGTAATTGTTCGTAGGTAACCGGGATATGCCGTTCCAGGACTGAAATCAAAGGCAAAATAAAACCTTAGATTATTTCATTGGATATAAAATACTTTTTGTTTATTTACAGATTATTTATTGTTAATTACTTACTTTTCCATAGAATCACATCCCCATCCACTAACGACACCATGTAATCCAGGGTGTACATTTCCTTCATAAAATTGTATATTCCGAGTATTTATAGAATAGTAAAATTGTGGAGTAACAGTGGCCAAAGCAATACCATCTGCAGATCTAAACTGATTATTATGAAAGTGTATTCTTTTTTCTGTTACGTTATGAACTGCAGCATTATTACCTCCAGTTCTTACTGCTTGTGCATTGCCAGAATAAACTTTGAGTATTGGGGTTTCCGCCATAACACACTTAGCAGCAGTGAGAACAATTTTACGTGTCAGTATAACACCTACGCAATATTTGTCTCGTCTGGTTTCTTTAACACAGACAACGTAAGGAGCATCTTTAATTAACTCTTTTTTGTCTCCACCTGGCGTGCGATTAATTACACGTTTCTGGCGAACGAGAAGTTCCGATGATTCGTCTGGAATTTTAAAAAATAGCTTTCTATGTTTTTTTTATATTTGACAGCATATATATATATATATATAGATTTATAGATAATAAAATTATAGTTACCTATATCCTTTTCTGAATGTGTACCAATAATTCCTTGGCACAATACGCAAAAAAGGGCGAGAAAATTCCAATATGTTGTTGCCGACATTTTATATCAATGAGTTACACAGTTCAGGTAATGAAATTATATTTCTGGATGTCTCTGTTCTTGTAAGATCAGTTTATTTGTAATACTTTATGATTAAGTGTTTCTAGTGCTTTATTTTTAAATAAATGACTTTGCAAAAATTGAGAGGTAAACATACAAAATTCACTGAATTTTATGGTACGTAGATATGAAGTATCACTTGTTTGCTATAAAGTGGAAGATATGCGACTTAAGGCCATGTAAGACTTACCCGATCCCTACCTTACCGACATTTTTTGTCTGCAACGCTACGTCTACATTTATTGAGACATAAAATTGAAAATTTCTGAAATTGAAGCTAAAGCCTTAAGGTACGTTTATCTGGTATAAAATATTGACATTTGTAAAAAAAGATTTTTTTTGGAAAATTATTTGTTTGTTTTTACAAAAATTTAAGACCACATAAACATACCTTGGAATATTTTCTTTGATTTTAGAAATTTTCAATTTGTATAAATAAATGTAGGCGTAGCGTTGCAGGCATAAAATGTCGGTAAGGTAGGGATCGGGTAAGTCCTACATGGCCTTAAATGTAGTTTCTTACATTATAAAACCATCTGGAAAATATGAAATACAAATGCATGAAATACGTAGCAAAAAATATATGTTTATTAAAATTATGTTTTCGCTTATATTGAAATGCATTTTTAATAATGAAACAAAAAATATAATAAAACTAATAAAATAATTTACTAATACAATATTATCATCCATGATATAGATTTAAGATTCTGCTAATGTCTTTCTAGATCCATTGACATTTGATTTTTGGAATGAGAACAAAAAATAGAATATAATATTCATTATGTACTTGAGGTTGATTATTCAGTAATAGCTAATTGAACTTGGGAATCTGTAATGGAGGAGGTATTGTTTAAATTAGAAATAATATACAAGAGGGATCAATAACATATCGCAATTTATTCTATTTACTTTTTTATTACATTACCTAGGGTCCGGTTGACGTTACGACGTTTAAATCAAGGTCAATTGAAGGTCAAATCGACAAAAAATCCTTTTAGTAGAAATGACTACTACTTTTTTCGTATTTTGGGTTTCTGAATTCAAATCCAATGTCCGATTGACCCCACCACGTCTTGATCAAGGTCAATTGAAGGTCAAACCACAAAAAAAGCTTTTTAGTAGAAATAATCTTTATTCCTCACGTTTTTAGGGTCTCTGAATTCAAATCCGGTGTCCGGTTGATCCCACCACGTTTTAATCAAGGTCAATTGAAGGTCAAATCGTCAAAAAATCTTTTTAGTAGAAATGATTACTATTTATTTCATCGTTAGGATTTTTGAATTCAAATCCGGTGTCCGATTGACCCCAACACGTCTTGATCAAGATCAATTGAAGGTCAAATCCAGAATAACATAGTTTTAGTAGAAATTACGATTTCTTCTCACGTTGTTGGGGTCGCTGAATCCGAATTCGGTGTCTGGTTGACCCTATCACATCTTAATCAAGGTCAATTAAAGGTCAAATCAACAAAAAGACCTTTTTAGTAGAAATAATTACTATTCTTTATGTTTTTAGGGTATCTGAATTCAAATCCGGTGTCCGGTTGATCCCACCACGTCTTGATCAAGGTCAATTGAAGGTCAAATCCAGAATAACATAGTTTTAGTAGAAATTACTACCACTACTCACGTTTTTGGTGTCGCGGATTCCGAATCTGGTGTCTAGTTGATCCCACGACGTTTTAATCAAGGTCAATTGAAGGTCAAATCAACAAAAAGACCTTTTTAGTAGAAATAAGTACTACTGTTTACGTTTTTAGGGTATCTGAATTCAAATTCGGTGTCCGGTTGATCACACCATGTTTTAATCAAGGTCAATTGAAAGTGAAATAGACAAAAAAATCTTTTTAGTATAAATGACTACTACTCCTCACGTTTTTGGGGTCGCAGAATCTGAATCCGGTTTCCGATTGATGTAGTGTTTATGAGTGTGCACTTGCTTCCATGATGGGAATAGTTTCCATTATCCAATGTCTGTATCTAGGATGTTGCAGGTTTATAAAGACATCAGGATTAGCCCGCCCTATAACTCCTCCGTTCCAAAGGTACATACCAAGCAAAAATCTTTGTAAATTCACTACTATAACTAAAGGGGCACCGGCATCATCAACGGCACAATATTGATGTCCAAATGCATCAAGAGTGCAAATATCTTCTTCTGTAATCGGAAAAGTATTTAGGTACATCTGTGTACAAACATGGTTGCTGATTATTGGTACAGTAATTGATCGTAGATAATTGGGATGTGCCGTTCCAGGACTGAAAGCAGAGGCAAGATAAATCTTAGATTATTTCATTATTTACAAAATACGTCTTGTTTATTTATATATTATTAATTGTTAATTACTTACTCTTCTATATGATCACATCCCCATCCACTAACAATACCATGTAATCCAGGGTGTACATTTTCATTATAAAATTGAATGTTCCGTGTATTTATAGAATAGCGAAATGATGGACTAACGGTGATCAAAGCAATACCATCTGTGGATCTAAACTGATGATTATAGAGGAGTATTCTTTTGTCTGTTACGTTATGAATTAAAGCATGATTAGCTGTATTTTTGACTGCTTGTGCATTGCCAGAATAAACTTTGAGTTGAGTGTTATGCACCATAACGCACTTAACAGCAGTGAGGACAATGTGATTTGTCAGTATAGTACCTACGCATATTTCGTTATTTCTGAACCGTTTAACATTCACAACGTAAGGAGCATCTTTAATTAACTCTTTTTTGTCTCCACCTGGCGCGCGATTAACTACACGTTTCTGGCGAACGAGAAGTTCCGATGATTCGTCTGGAATTTAAAAAAATAGCTTTCTTATTTTATATCTGTATATATAGGTTTATAGATAATGAAATTATAGTTACCTGTATCCTTTTCTGAAGGTGTACCAATAATTCCTTGGCACAATACGCAAAAAAGGACGAGAACATTCCAATATGTTCTTGCGGACATTTTATACCATTGACTTACACAGTTCAGGTGATGAAATTATTCTTCTGGGTGTCTCCGCTTTTGTAAGATAAGTTTATTTGGAATACTTTATGATTTAGTGCTTCCAGCGCTTTATTTTTAAGTAAATCATTTTGCAAAAACAGATTATTAAAAATAAAAGAACCCACCGAATTTTATAGTACGTAGCTGTAAAGTATCACGTGTTTGCTATAAAAAAGAAGATATACGACTTAAGTGTAGTTTCTTACACTATAAAACCATCTGGAAAATATGAAATACGAAAACATGAAAAGCGTAGCAAAAAATATATGGATTTATCTAGAATCATTATTTATACGCTTATATTAAAATGAATTTTTAGTAATGAAATAAAATATCGTATACGATATCGATTTCAAAATTCAGTTAATGTCTTTCTAGATCCATTGAACTTGGGAGTCTTTAATGGAGGAGGTATATGCATGTTGAATTAGAAATAATATAAAAGAGGGATCAATAACACATCACAATTTACTCAAGCTACTATTTCATAACATCACATCATCAGTGAAAGTATTTTAATTCTCCTAAACATACCCAACCACGTCTTCATCAAGGACAATTGAAGGTCAAATCGAGAAAGAAATATTTTTATTAGAAATCACTACAACTTCCCAGGTTTTTGGGGTTTCTGAATTCAAATTTGGTGTCGGGTTGACCCTACTACTTCCTAATCAAGGTTAATTCAAGGTCAAATCGACAAAAAATCCTTTTAGTTGAAATGACTTCTTCTACTCACGTTGTTCGAGTTGCTGAATCCGAATCCGGTGTCTGATTGACCCCATCACGTCTTAATCAAGGTCAATTGAAGGTCAAATCGACAAAACAATCTTTTTCGTAGAAAGGACTGCTACTTCTTACGTTTTTGGGTTCTCTGATTTCAAATTACGTGTCCGATTGACCCCACCACCTTTAAATCAAGGTCAATTGAAGGAAAAAACAAAAAAAAACTTTTTAGTTGAAATGACTATTTTTCCTCACGTTTTTGGGGTATCTGAATTCAAATCCGATGTCCGGTTGATCCCACCACGTCTGAATCAAGGTCAACTAAAGGTCAAATCGAGGAAAACATCTCTTTAATAGAAATTACTACTATTTCTCACGTTTTTGGAGTCGCTGAATCCGAATCTGGTGTCTAGTTGACCCCAACACGTCGTAATCAAGGTCAATTGAAGGTCAAATCGACACAAAAATACTTTTAGTTGAAATGACTTCTTCAACTGAAGGACAAATTAACAAAAAAACGCCTTTTTAGTAGAAATAACTACTTCTCTTTTTTGGGAACTCTGAATTCAAATTCGGTGTCCGGTTGATCACACCATGTTTTAATCAAGATCAGGTGTAGGTCAAATCAGCAAAACAATATTTGTAGTAGAAATTACTTTTATTCTTCACGTTCTTCGTGTTTCTCAATTCAAATCCGGTGTCCGGTTGACTTCACGACGTTTTAGTCAAGGTCAATTGAAGGTCAAATCCATAAACAAGTCTTTTTAGTAGAAATGACTACTACTTCTCACGTTTTTGGGTTCTCTGAATTCAAATTAGGTGTCCGATTGACCCCAAAACAAATTAATCAAGGTCAATTGAAGGTCAATTCAACAAACATATCTTTTTAGTTGAAATGACTACTTCTCACGCTTTTAAGGTTTTGAATCTGAATCCGGTGTCCGGTTGAACCCACGACGTGTTAATCTAGGTCTATTGAAGGTCAAATAAACAAAACAATATTTTTAGTAGAAATTACTTTTATTCCGCACGTTCTTCGTGTTTCTCAATTCAAATCCGGTGTCCGGTTGACTTCACGACGTTTTAGTCAAGGTCAATTGAAGGTCAAACCAACAAAAAAATCTTTTTAGTAGAAATGACTATTACTTCTCATGTTTTTGGCGTCGCTGATTTCGAATCCGGTGTCCGATTGAAACCACCACGTCTTAATCAAGGTCAATTGAAGGTCAAATCAACAAACATATCTATTTAGTTGAAATGACTACTTCTCACGCTTTTTAGGTTTTGAACCTGAATCCGGTGTCCGGTTGAACCCAAAACAATTTAGTCAAGGCCTATTGAAGGTCAAATCAACAAAACAATATTTTTAGTAGAAATTACTTTTATTCCTCACATTTTTCGTGTTTCTCAATTCAAATCCGTTGTCCGGTTAACTTCACGACGTTTTAATCAAGGTCAATTGAAGGTCAAACCAACAAAAAATCTTTTTAGTTAAAATTACTACTTCTCACGCTTTTTAGGTTTTGAATCTGAATCCGGTGTCCGGTTGAACCCACGACGTTTTAATCTAGGTCTATTGAAGGTCAAATCAACAAAACAATATTTTTATTAGAAATGACTACTAATCTGTGGCTGTGTTCGTGGAAATAAAACAATTTCACGTTTGATCCGAATCCGGTGTTTGATTGAAATGAGTTATTCGAGAGCATTTGATTTAGTGTTTATTAGTGTGCATTTGCTTCCATGATAGGTATAGTTTCCTTTATCCAATTTCTGTATTTAGGATGTTGCAGGTTTACAAAGACATCAGGATTAGCCCGCCCTATAACTCCTCCATTCCAAAGGTGAATACCAAGCAAAAATCTTTCATAATTCATTTCAATAACTAAGGGGGCACCGGCATCATCAACGGCACAGTATTGATGTCCAGTTGCATCAAGAGTGCAAATATCATCTTCTGTAATCGGAAAAGTATGTAGGTACATCTCTCTACAAACATTGTTGCTGATTATTGGTACAGTAATTGATCGTAGAAAAGTGGGATGTGCCGTTCCGGGACTGAAATCAGAGGCAAGATAAATCTTAGATTATTTCCTTGTTTATAAAATACGCCTTGTTTATTTCAATATTATTAATTGTTCATTACTTACTTTTCTAAATGATCACATCCCCATCCACTAACGATTCCACGTAATCCAGGGTGTACATTTCCATCATAAAATTGTATCTTCTGAGTATTTACAGAATATTGAAATGGTGGATTAACAGTGACCAAAGCAATTCCATCTGTGAATCTAAACTGATGATTATAGACGTGTATTCTTTTGTCCGTTACTTCGTGAACTACAGCGTGATTAGCCATAGTTTTTACTGCTTGGGCATTGCCAGAATAAACTTTGAGTTTTGGGGCGTCCGCCATGACACACTTAGCAGCAGTGAGGACAATGTGTTGTGACAGTATAACACCTACGCAATTTTCCTCATGTCTGAATCGTTTAACACTGACAACGTAAGGAGAACTTTTAATTGTTTCCTTTTTGTCTCCGCCTGGCGCGCGATTAATTACACGTTTCTGGCGAACGAGAAGTTCCGATGATTCGTCTGGAATTTAAAAAATAGCTTTCTTTTTTTTCTTTATATGTAAAACCACATCTAGATCTTTATAGATATGATCTATAAATTTATATCTATATCTATATCTATATCTATATCTACATCTATATCTATATAGATATGGTTATAAATAAATATAAATAACTATATAGGTTTTTATATCAGCAGATATATAGATAATGTAATTATAGTTACCAATATCCTTTTCTGAATGTGTACCAATAATTCCTTGGCACAATACGCAAAAAAGGACGAGAAGATTTCCAAATGTTTTTGCCGACATTGTATGTCATTGAGTTACACAGTTCAGGTGATAAATTTAGACTTCTTGGTGTCTCTTTTATTCTAAGATAAGTTGATTTAGATTACTTTATGATTTAATGCCTCTAACACTTTATTTTCAAATAAATCATTTTATCAAAAAAGAGGAAAACATATAAGAAGCCACGTAATTTTATAGTGCTAATATAATAACACGTGTTTGCTATAAAATAGAAGATAAGTTATCTTCTTATAAATAAGAAGATAACATAATGTTTCTTATATTATAAAACCATCTGGAAAATATGAATAAAAAATAGAATATAACATCCATTATGACCTTGAGGTTGATCATTTTCTAACAGCTAATTGAACTTTGGAGTCTTTAATGGAGGAGGTACAGGTTGAATTAGAAGTAATATAAAAGAGGGATTAATAACACTTCTCAATTTATTCAAGTTACTATTTAATTACATCACATCATCAGTGAAAGAATTTGAAACCTCCTAAACATTCAAGACAAAAGTTTAATGCTGATATTGGATATCCAAAGCACCAATACTTAAATCCATAGCAGCTTCTGTCCTAAGAAAGGTGTAATTAGCTCAAGAAAAAACACAATGATAGAGCAACCATATCCAAAACCCACAAGGACAATTAGATTTCTCATCATAAGAGGTAATTTCGATTTATGAGGTCGAGGATCTTCCCTGATGCCTTCATTTCGTAACCCTTCAGTCACTTCTGCACTGATCCACCTTGATAGGTATTTTCGTGTCCTGAATCCGAACCCGGGGTCTGTATAACCCCAGCAGGTCGAGATCAAGGTCATGTGAAGGTCAAAGGTGTTTATTACAGCGGAATCTAAAATTACATTAAGATAGAGTGTTCTCTGATCCAATGACTGTAGTCAGGAAGTAACACGTTTACATAAACATCAGGATTTCTGTGATTTCGATATTCTCCCTTCCAAACGTGTATTCCAACCAATTTGTTCTGATAAACTAAAGGAGCACCACCATCGAAACGAGCACAGTATTGTTCTGGATGATAAGTACAAATATGTTTTTTGTTTTCAGGTAAAGGTCCATTGTGCAAACCTATACTTCCAATTCTGCTGTTAAATTCGAAAGGAGGATCAACAGTGATCACTCCTGCACAAATAGCACGTTTAACTTCCTTAATTTTGACAATGTATGGAGCTGCTGTCATCGGAGTTGTGATTCGTCCATCCGGTAAGTTATTAATGACACGTCGTTTACGTACTAGAAGGTCTGATGATACCCCTGCAAGTATTTCATAAAATCTCGCTTGATGCTGTTCATTGTTAATGTAGCTGATTCCATCAGCTTACTGGTGTCCTTATCTGATAAGGTAGCGAAAATCCCTTGGCACAAAATTCCGCCAAAGAACAACAGATGCAAATATGTTTTTTCTGACATTTTGGAAACAGTTAAGATGCCGATTATACTTTTTTCAATTACTACATTGAATGGATACCAAATGGAAAATTTCGCAGTATTTGTAGTCTTTTGTAATCTAACTTTATCTGCTCTGACACTATTGTTGCCAGAAACTATGATTAAGTAATAAAACATCATAATAGTTAGACGGTATGATTAAGTTCTTAAAACCTTGACAACTTAATAATGTCCTTGATTTCGAGTACAGTAAATAAATAAAGGTTTTATCAAGAGGTAGGCGGGGCTTAAACTCGGAATTGCCAAATATTGTAGAATAAATGCGTTCAGTACTCAAATATTTATTTAAATGACAATGAAATTGTTAGATTCAGAACAATTATAAAATCAAGTTTATTCAGATTGGACTCGATATAATTCAAAATCAATCAGACATTCGTTAACGTATGAATAATAAATTAAACCAATCAGATCACCTATCACTTCACTTCGTGAGCTATAATTATACTTTAAGAAAAGACAAAAGCAAAGAAAATTGCTTTTTACATAAAAGTGATACATATATCTTTATGTTTTTTGGCATAGTGAGCTAGAATCCAGTGTCCGATTAACCTCACGACGTTTAAATCAAGGTCAATTGAAGGTCAAATCGAAAAAAACATCTTTTTAATAGAAATTGCTATTATTCCTCACGTTTTTTGGATCGCTGAATCCGAATTCAGTGTCCGGTTGACCCCACCATGTCTTAATCAAGGTCAATTGAAGGTCAAATCGAGAATAACATCGTTTTAGTAGAAATTACTACTATTTCTCACGATTTTAGGGTTGCTGATTCCGAATACGGTGTCCGATTGAGCCCAAAACAACTTAATCAAGGCCAATTAAAGGTCAAGTCAACAAAACAATCTTTTTAGTAGAAATGACTACTACTTCTTACGTTTTTGGGTTCTCTGATTTCAAATTACGTGTCCGATTGACCCCACCACCTTTAAATCAAGGTCAATTGAAGGTCAAATCGACAAAAAAAACCTTTTTAGTTGATATTACTATTACTCCTCACGTTTTTGGAGTCGCTGAATCCGAATTCATTGTCTGGTTGATTCCACCATGTCTTAATCAAGGTCAATTGAAGGTCAAATCGAGAATAACATCGTTTTAGTAGAAATTACTACTACTTCTCACGATTTTAGGGTCGCTGATTCCGAATCCGGTGTCCGATTGAGCCCAAAACAACTTAGTCAAGGCCAATTGAAGGTCAAATCAACAAAACAATCTTTTTAGTAGAAATAATTTCTATTTCTCACATTTTTGAGGTATCTGAATTCAAATCCGGGGTCCGATTGACCACACCACGTCTTAATCAAGGTCAATTGAAGGTCAAATCGAGAATAACTTCGTTTTAGTAGAAATTACTACTACTTCTCACTTTTTAGGGTCGCTGATTCCGAATCCGGTGTCCGATTGAGTCCAAAACAACTTAATCAAGGCCAATTGAAGGTCAAATCAACAAGAAATCTTTTTAGTAGAAATGGCTATTACTCCTCGTTTTTATGATCGCTGACTCCGAATCCGGTGTCCGATTGACCACACTACGTCCTAATCAAGGCCAATTGAAGGTCAAATCAACAAAAAAACGCTTTTTTAGTAGAAACAACTACTACTTTTTACGTTTTTAGGGTCTCTGAATTCAAATCCGGTATCCGGTTGATGACACCACGTCCTAATCAAGGTCAATTGAAGGTCAAACCAACAAAACAATCTTTTTAGTAGAAATAACTTCTATTCCTCACATTTTTGAGGTCTCTGAATTCAAATCCGAGGTCCGGTTGATCCCACCAAGTCTTTATCAAGGTCAATTGAAGGTCAAATCGTGAAAAGCATCTTTTTAGTAGAAATGACAACTAATATGCGGCTGTGTTAATGTAAATAAAACAAATACACGTTTGATCTGAATCCGGTGTCTGATTGAAATGAGCAATTCGAGAGCAATTGATGTAGGATTTATTAGTGTGCTCTTGCTTCCATGATGGGAATATTTTCCCGGATCCAATTCTTGAATCTAGGATGTTGCAAGTTTATGAAAACATCAGGATTACTCCGCCCTATAACTCCCCCATTCCAAAGGTGAATACCGAGCAAAAATCTCTCATAATCAATTTCAATAACTAAAGGGGCACCGGCATCATCAGAGCCACAGTATTGATGTCCAAATGCATCAAGAGTGCAAATATCTTCTTCTGTAATCGGTAAAGTATTTAAGTACATCTCTTTACAAATATGGTTGCTGATTATTGGTACAGTAATTGCTCGTAGATAACTGCGGTGTGCCGTTCCGGGACTGAAATCAGAGGCAAGACAAATCTTAGATTACTTCATTGTTTATAAACTACGCCTTGTTTATTTATATATTATTAATTGTTCATTACTTACTCTTCTTTAGTATCACATCCCCATCCACTAACGACACCATGTAATCCAGGGTGTACATTTCCTTCATAAAATTGTATTCTCTGAGTATTTATAGAATATTGAAATGGTGGACTAGCAGTGACCAAAGCAATACCATCTGTAGATCTATACTCATAATTATAGTAATGCATTCTTTTTTCTGTTATGCTATGAGCTGCAGCATGATTACCTCTAGTTTTTACTGCTTGTGCATTGCCAGAATAAATTTTGAGCATTTCGTTTTCCGCCACAACACACTTAGCAGCAGTGATGGCAATGTGACGTGTCAGTATAGCACCTACACAATGTTCCTCTTTTCTGTATACTCTAATAGCCACAATGTAAGGAGAACTTTTAATTAACTCCTTTTTGTCTCCACCTGGCGCGCGATTAACTACACGTTTTTGGCGGAGGAGAAGTTCAGATGATCCGTCTGTAATTTTAAAAAATAGCTTTCTTTTGTTGTCTTTATATTTCAAACCATATCTAGTTCTATATAGATATGGTCTATATATAGATATAGATATAGATAGATCTAGAAATAGATAGATATGTTTATAAATAAATATAAATAACTATAGAGGTTTTTATATCAGCAGATATATGGATAATGTGATTATAATTACCAATATCCTTTTCTGAAAGTGTACCAACAATTCCTTGGGTGAAAACCCAAAAAAGAACAAGAAAATTCCAGAATGTTTTAGCCGACATTTTATGATTTAGTGTTTCTAAAGCTTTATTTTTAAATAAATCATTTTGCAAAAATAGAGAAATAAATATAAAAGAAAATACGGAATTTTATAGTACATAGATATACAGTATTACTTTTTTGTTACGAAATAGAAGATAACCGACTTAAGTTTAGTTTCTTGCCCTATAAAACCATATCTGGAAAATGTAGGAAATATGTAGCAAAAAATACATAAAGTTACCTAGAGTCATTAATGGTCTTTAATCTGAGTTATAGGTTGAATTAGAAATAATATAAAAAGGGATCAATAACACATAGCAATTTATTCAAGTATCTATTTAATTACATCAAATCATCAGTAAATGACTTTGAATCCTCTTAAAAGTACAAGACCAAAGTTTAGTTAACATGTAAAACGTGTCGCAACTTCTTCTTTAGAAAATGTGTAACAAGTTCAATCAGGAAAAGAATTATCGAACAGGCATATCCGAAGCCTACAAGGACAAATAGATGTCTCATTATAACACTTAATTCTGCTTGATGATTTGTACAAGAGATGCTTGTTTCGCCTTTTTTACTTGATTTGATTATATTATAATCCTTCAACCATTTGATCACTGATCCTGCTTGATAGAGTCTCTGAATCAGATCCTCGATCTTCTTGACGAAGGGAGATCCTGGTTCGAATACAGTGATGCTATATGTCTTCGCTACATATTCTCTCATGATCTTTGCAACAGGTCGACCACAATCATCCTTCTGATTCCGAAGTATCCACCTAGCTTTAACTTTCTTCAGGATGCAGCCAACATTTCTGTCTTTAAGTAATCGATGAATACATTCATTGTAAGACATGTCGATCTTTGTAGCTTTATCCAGCAAATCTTTAATGACACCCTCGTCTGTGTTGTGCAACAGAGAATAATGCAAGGGCGTTATTAAGATTTCCAGCTCAGAATTGACTACTTCCTCAATATTCTGGAATCTAGTTATATTGTCCTGGCTGACAGTAATGGACGTCAAGGCCGTGTATATAACCGACGAGTAGAGGAAATAAGCACAGAGTGTAGCAGCAAGGAATAATCTTTCAGCATCTTTTTCAGGTGACCTTGGAACAGAAAATCCAAAGACGATTTCCACCATGTATTCCAGTCGCCAGTTTCGTTTGTCGAATCGTAAGATACGTGATATAACCCAGAGAATCAGAGGCATGCTGAGGACAACGATTACGTTCATGACCTTCCAAGTAGTTGTTAGTCTGTTTGACCCTTCTTCCAGAATAGGGACCACCAAGCAAATATCATTATTTCCAATTCCTTTGCACCACTCGTATAACAACTGGTCGCATTCGCCAAATCTTCCAAATTCCATCCCGGAGAAGCGAATCAAATTGTTCTTCAAGCTGTGTAATAGCTCAGTACTTCCATTTTTGGAACAGGTGACTTTTCCGTACCAGGTAATGTTGACAGGAATCTTGATCGAAAACTTCATTGCTTGAGACAATGCCTTGACCTTCTGAAACATCAGTCCAGATAGGTTCTGATTAGACTGGTTGTAATTGAGAGAAGCCTCTGGTGGTCTGTTTAGGAAGGGGATCTTCATCTCGTATCCGTGCATGTCGATAAGTTTGTCTGGAAACAGTCCAACATCTCTGGAAATGAATCTCCTTGTAATAGTTTCAGTAAAAGGGTTGTAGTAAATAACCCTTGCCATTTCCTGATGATGATCGAGGAAGAAATCTTGCCTTCCAACTCTTGGTTTCAGAATCTCGAGAACTGTAGCATCTAAAAATTGCTTGGTCCACAATTCTCGAAGCAGGGACTCGTAGGTTTGGGTTTCTTCCTCTTCTCTGAAGAAGATCATCAAATACTTTGGACGTTGTCGGGTCTGGGACAGTTCAATCACGAAATCTTGCACCTTACCTAATCTGGTTTGACTCTGATTGTCTACTTGTGACTGGATCGTGATGAATAACGAAGTCTGGATGTTGAGGAAGGAAGGCGTTTGAATTAACTGCCTGGCGTTGTCAATCGTAGCTTCCTGGAAGTCTATTGTTCTTACCGGAAATGTTCTGATCGCCTTCCATAGCATTTTGCTTCTTCCTTGGTGGTCTTCTCTGTCATTTTCGTCCACAAAGGTAACAATTTGATGGACACCTGCATTTGTTTTGATATAGTTGTTGAAATGACGAATCCAGTTCACTTCTGATTGCTGCTCTTCAACACCAGTTATAAAAGAAAGGAATAAGAAGAACAACACATAACTTGGATCGAGGAACATTAGATTTCTTGATTAATAGAAGTATTTCATAAAAAAGGAAGATTTTGGAATAGGTCTGTGTCCTTTGAACGGAAAGGAAAGATTGATTGTTGTAGAAAGGCCACGTAACATAAATTTCCTGGTTGTCATGGAAATCCACCTGGAAAAACAAACCTTGAAAGTGCAAATCGTATATTTACACAAATTATATATGCAAAGTTAGTAATCAGAAGATTGGTTTATCACAGTTTTGTATGATTTTACAACTTTACTGCTTCTATGTTTTACTTTTATATTGTAGTATTGATTTTGAAGTTTAGATTGACAATCTTTCAATAACTAATATGGTTTTGGATTCTCAATCGAATTCTTAATTGGAATATATTCAAGTTTATTATTGATGTTCAGGAATCTTGATTATCGTTAAAAATAAACGTGGTGGGTAGTTATTAGAAACTATCATTATCAGCCCTATGTACTTTTAACTTCCTAGTAAACCAACACGTGCACAATTACTTATTTTACTTTTTACAACTTCAAGTTATTGAAAATGCAATGAAATTTCACTAATTCAAATTTAGAGAGTACATTTGAAACAATAATTTATCGAGATTTTATAGAGATATGTGGTTATATTCCCTGGCGAAGGCTTCGGATAGAAAATTTCCTATCCGAATTAATCCGAGCCAATCCGAAGTTTGAAGGAAGATTCCTATCCGAACTGGCTCGGATTCATTCGGATAGAATCTTCGGATTCATTCTGATCGAAAAATATCTTCGGAATGGTTCGGATTCATTCGTATTAAAAATTCTGATTCATTCGGATTGAAAATTTGGATTCATTCGGATTGAAAATTCGGATTCATTCGGATTCGAAAGTTTCTTCGGAATGGTTAGGATTCATTCGGATTGAATTTTCGGATTCATTCGCATCGAAAAATTTCGTAGGAATGGTTCGGATTTATTCGGATTCTTTCGGATTGAAAAGTTCCTTCGGAATGGATCGGATTCATTCGGATTGAATATTCGGATTCATTCGGATTGAAAAGTTTCTTCGGAATGGTTCGGATTCATTCGGATTGATTATTTGGATTCATTCAGAATGGTTGAGATTCATTCGGATTCATTCGGATTGAAAAATTTTCTTCGGAATGGATTGGATTTACTCGGATTGAAAATTCGGATTTATTCGGATTGAAAAGTTCCTTCGGAATGGATCGGGTTCACTCGGATTGAATATTCGGATTCATTCGGAATGGTTCGGATTCATTCGGATTGGAAATTCGGAATCATTTGGATTCGAAAGTTTCTTCGGAATGGTTAGAATTCATGCGGATTGAATTTTCGGATTCATTCGGATCGAAAAATTTCGTAGGAATGGTTCGGATTTATTCGGATTCTTTCGGATTGAAAAGTTCCTTTGGAATGGTTCGGATTCATTCGGATTGAAAAGTTCCTTCGGAATGGATCGGATTCATTTGGATTGAATATTCGGATTCATTCAGAATGGTTGGGATTCATTCGAATTGGAAATTCGGATTCATTCGAATTTAAAATTCGGATTCATTCGTATTGAAAAGTTTCTTCGGAATGGATTGGATTTACTCGGATTGAAAATTCGGATTCATTCGGAATAGTTCGGATTCATTCGGATTGGAAATTCGGAATCATTCGGATTCGAAAGTTTCTTCGGAATGGTTCGGATTCATTCGGATTGAATCTTCGGACTCATTCTAATCGAAAAATTTCTTCGGAATGGTTCGGATTCATTCGGATTGAAAAGTTTCTTCGGAATGGTTCGGATTCATTCGGATTGAAAATTCGGATTCATTCTGATCGAAAAATTTCTTCGGAATGGTTCGGATTCATTCGGATTTAAAATTCGGATTCATTCAGAATGGTTGGGATTCATTCGAATTGGAAATTCGGATTCATTCGAATTTAAAATTCGGATTCATTCGAATTTAAAATTCGGATTCATTCGGATTGAAAAGTTTCTTCGAAATGGATTGGATTTACTCGGATTGAAAATTCGGATTCATTCGGAATGGTTCGGATTCATTCGGATTGGAAATTCGGAATCATTCGGATTCGAAAGTTTCTTCGGAATGGTTCGGATTCATTCGAATTGAATCTTCGGATTCATTCTGATCGAAAAATTTCTTCGGAATGGTTCGGATTCATTCGGATTGATAAGTTTCTTCGGAATGGTTCGGATTCATTCGGATTGAAAAGTTCCTTCGGAATGGATCGGATTCATTTGGATTGAATATTCGGATTCATACAGAATGGTTGGGATTCATTCGAATTGGAAATTCGGATTCATTCGAATTTAAAATTCGGATTCATTCGGATTGAAAAGTTTCTTCGGAATGGATTGGATTTACTCGGATTGAAAATTCGGATTCTTTCAGAATGGTTCGGATTCATTCGGATTGGAAATTCGGAATCATTCGGATTCGAAAGTTTCTTCGGAATGGTTCGGATTCATTCGGATTGAATCTTCGGATTCATTCTGATCGAAAAATTTCTTCGGAATGGTTCGGATTCATTCGGATTGAAAAGTTTCTTCGGAATGGTTCGGATTCATTCGGATTGGAAAGTTTCTTCGGAATTGTTCGGTTTCATTTGGATTCGCTCGGATAGAGATTTCGCATTGGCTCGGATGACTTCAAATTGGCTCGGATTGGAATCTTATCCGAAGCTTTTGCCAGGGTTATACAATCTACATTTTTAGAGAGAAATTTCAAAAGATTTTTAGGAAATTTAGTGGTTTTTGACAATTTTCAAGTGAGTTTTTAAGAATTTTAACGGAATTTATAATATTTTCAGAGATTTTTTAAAGAATATTTTAAGGGATTTGAAATTTTTTTTAATTTTGAGGAAGATTATGAGGTTTCCAAGAACTTTAACAGATTTCAACGAAAATTTGCAGAACTTTTAAGAATTTCTGTGGAATTTTTTTGAGGATTTCTAAGAAGTTTTAGATATTTTCACCAATTTTAACGAATTTCAAGAGCTAGGTTTTTAAGAAAATTTTAAGAGATTTTAACGAATTTTGAAGGATTTTGAGGTATTTTGTTAAATTTTATAAGACCAGCAAATCCACATGTGTATTATTATTATTTTGTTTTCCTTATCATAATTTCAAGTCATTTAGAAGCCAATCAGATTTGTAACAACAATTTATGCGAGATTTTCGAGACATTTTGTGACACCACTTTTTTAAGGGCATGAATTACTTTCCCGATCCCTACCTTACCGACATTTTTTTCTCTGTAACGCTACGTCTACATTTATTGAGATACCACATTGAAAATTTCTATATTTCAAACTAAAGCCTTAAGGTACGTTTGTCTGGTCCTAAATATTGATATTTAAAAAAAAATTTTCTCAAAAAATTTTTTTTTGTTTTTATAAAAATTTAAGACCAGACAAACATACGTTAGCATATTTTCTTTAATTTTATAAATTTTCAATTTGATATCTTTATAAATGTAGACGTAGCGTTACAGAGAAAAAAATGTCGGTAAGGTAGGGATCGGGTAGGTAATACATGCCCTTAAGATAGGAATTTTTTCACTTTTTAAAATTGATAATTCAGTAAATCTATCTGAGGGTCAGTATTAAATTATTGAGAAAATTGTCACTGATTAAGGAAATAAGAAAACAGAACAATAGACAGTTGACATACAAAATCATTTATTCATATAAAAGGACACTTTATACTAGCACGTACTGTCTTAGACATAGTGGTCAAGATTATACCGATAAGATACAACCGACTATTCGCTCGTTTCTTCGATTATCACATATTGTAATACGCGGCAAACGACGATGGATTACACTCGAAAATTAGAGTATATTTTTCGTATTAACAAAAAAAAGAAAACTCTCAAATTCACAAATCATTCGACATTTTACAATCAGAGTAAAACAGTCTTCCTTATCGATTGCAATCGTAAAATATCGAACGATTCGCAATCTGAATCAAACTGTCACTCGATTAATTAATCAATATCTACTGTATTTGGAGAGACGTGACGGAAGACTTGGGTCGAAAACTTCGGAATCTTTACTATAAATTTTCACGTACCTAACTTTCACTGATTCTCAGTCATTCAGTGAATATTTGACGCACAGGAATATTTTTTTTTGCACATTTCACTCGGTCTGGTTTAGCATGCAAATATTTGTTAAGCACATTTCTATCATTTTATGCGAATCACTACGTTTGATACACATTTCAGAAAATTCTATGCGTGGGTGTATGAAGATATAAATACTATATTTCACTAACTGCTAAAGGGCTAGAAATAACAATAAACTCACTTTGGAAGCAAAATATTTCACAAAACAATCAAATAATTTTTTTTACTAATTATTTTTTTTAATTTCCCGCTTTTATTCGTCAATTATTTAAAAATAAGTGCTCCCAAAGTTTGTTTGTCGTCAGTTGGACGAAATTTGTATACACAGAGGCTGATTGTTACTCTTTCGTGAGGCAGAAGTGACAATTAATTAAATAAAACGAATCTAAATGAACTAAAATAAAATCTAGAAAAAAAACGTATACGCGAAGTTTGTCAGTCTCTGCCTCTTGAATTTTTAGCAAAATCAGCTGAATTGTCTAGTGAGGTGATTATTTACCTTTTTCGATTAATTTTCAGTTTCCCAGTAATTTAGAAAAATTGTGGTTTAGATATTTGAATCGGAAATTATTCTTCTGCGCAACCAGATGGCTGATGGCAAATTATTTTAAAAGCTACCTAATCGCCTCCGAGACGGATTTTTCATCTTAGAGTTAGTACAGGCTTCTTTCCTTTTTTTTTTTGTGAAAAAAAAGAGTCGTCAAAATGTAAAAATCGTGTACATTGCGGACTTGTCAGGAAGACAGGAATACAATACTTTGTCTTCGTTTCTAGTCTAATTATACATAAATATAGTGTAGACAGTATGCGCAGTATCGTGCAACAACAGACTGATTCTGTTAAATCTCATTTTTGCGTCCCATGTCCCGAAGTCTCCAAGCGTCGTTTTTTTCAATTTCATTGTCATCTAATTTTTTAAAGCTGCTTTACATACACTATAAATAACGCGAAAAATACAAGATTTTACAATTTTTACAAAAATTCCCCCATTTTTAACCCTGAAATTACAGGCCTTTCAAGGCGTTTACTGAGCGTTTTCTCAGCGTTTCATAATCTTAAGAATTGTTTGAAATATTTTCCATTAAGAAACGCTCAGAAAACGCTCAAAAAATGCTTGAATATTCATTTTTTTACTATAAAAGATCTAAACCTTAAAAAAGATACGTTCCCAGGTTTATAAACCTTCAATTTAAAAAATGCTACACATAAAATTGTATACCGAAATGTTTTTCAAGCGTTTCAGAAGCGTTTTCAATCAAAGATATATTTTTCAATTAGAAACGCTCAAAAAACGCTCAAAAATCCCTTCCCGCTGGAACCCAAAATTGATTTTTGTACAGGAAAAAATTCCCGCCTATGAGACTCGATACTAAATACAAACCTTGTAATACTTTAGTATTACAAGCTTTCGGAAAGCGTTTAAGGAGCGTTTCCGAAGCGTTTTCTCAGCGTTTCGAACTCAGAACCATCTTAAAGTACTTCTGAGCCTCTCTTCGGCTAGAAACGCTTGGAAAACGCTGGGAAAACGCTTCCTCTGAAACCCAAAATTGATTTTTATACATTAAAAAATCCCCACCTATGAGATTCTCGATACTAAATACAAAGATTGTAATACTTTCATATTAAAAGCTTTTAGAAAGCGTTTAAGAAGCGTTTTTAAGCGTTTGTAAGCGTTTTTTGAGCGTTTTCGCAGCGTTTCGAACTCAGAATCATCTCAAAGTACTTCTGAGCCTTTCTTCGCTTAGAAACGCCTGGAAAACGCTCAGAAAACGCTTGCAATTTCCGCTAAAAATAGACTTTTTGATTAAAAATGTAATGCTGACGCTCCGAGGCTAAGGAAGAGAGCAATATTTTTCCTTGGGGTGTTTTTTTACCATCTTCATACAAAGGCATGGGAATTGTCATCGCTTAAGTATCATAAAGGGAGTACAATGTAAAAAGAAGTGTATAAATGTATTCATATATTTAAAAATCTATATATTTATATATTTATATATAATGATGCCGGCTCGCCGGAGAAGCGAATTCATGTCCGGTCCTCCTCGCGAGCCGCTATTTGAGCTTTGAGTTGCGCATACGTTCCGAGGGTCTTTTTCCTCTCACATTCTCTTATTGAAACAACACCGATCGATACATAAATATATATAAATACACCGGAGTCTGGATCTATAGGTGGCACGTGTGGTCAAACATCTAGAATCATTTTCCACAAGAAAATTCTAATGCGCGTAAATAGTTTTATTCTATACTTATAAATACGAAGTACGCAGATAGTATAAACTGACGAGAGCTGGGCAACAGTTACAAAAAATTGTAATATAATATAATATAATATAATATAATATAATACCACAGTAGAGATTTCAATTTTCAAGTAAGTCATCTGAATTTTGTGCCCAGCTCTGAAGCTAATATGCAACTCTGCTGTTGAATCCCTCTCAACAAAATTCCGATCTACATTTCCTCGGTGAACGAATTGTCTTACAAAGATAATATAAAAAGCAGCTAAAAATCGATTTTATTGTCGAGGAAATAATTTCAAGTGGAATTTAATCGAGAGGGGTAATCCAGAAGAGAGTGATTTCGGTTTTTATTTAGTGATTAGTTGTTGAGCGAGGATTGCGCCCCCGTTAGTGTCATTTAATGGACTAAATAAGAGCGATTTACTAAATCACGACTTGTAACATTTACAAGAGTTAATTATACGTAATTCACAAATTTTACAAGTCCTGATGCAGTTCGTTTCATTTCGATATTTCATTATCATTTTACCTAACTACGTTTACCCTCCAAATTGTCGAACCGTTTCGTCAAAAATTTCGATCAGATTCTGCCGAGGACGTTTTTTGACAGTGATATGGCTAGGTTGCTGCTGTCACAAAAGTGCCAAATTGGCAACAACAAAGGCACAGTCATAAGTCTCGTGTGTTTCGCTGTTTCCTCATCATCCTCGTTAAATTGCGTTTTTTTTCTAGAGATCGATCGCTTACAGCTTAAAATTGACGTTATACTGTCCATAAAATGTGATTCGTCATCGTAGTCTTCCATTTGGCACTTGGAACGCGCCTTACTCCCTTTCTTTTTCTTTTATATATATGTGTGTATATATATATAACATAATATAATATATATATATATAAACGTTTGCGTTTTGGCCACTTTGTTCAATTTCGCTAAGCACTTAATTGTCTGTGTTCCACGAAATAAAGTAGTCTAGAGTAACGTTTTTTTTTTCACTTTTATACAACACTGTTCCTTCACTTCTCGCTTGATTTAATTGTCGAATTCACTTAATCAAACACGGTTGGCTCATCTCCGTCTTCGTGCGGTCGCTGCTGCGATCATCTGCCTCAGCATCGGCTCGGGAGAGCAAACCTTGGGATCGCACTTCATGTTGCCATCCCCACCACAACTGGAAAAAAATTCACACTTTTGTTAGTAATATTCACGGGAGAATATTCGGTTTTTTTTAAATGCTTAGGATGACGTTTTTGGTTTTAATTTTGAGGCGTTTTCGAAGGATTTCTAGTGGAGGAAGACGTCAGAAGTATGTTACAACCATTTTCAGTTGAAAACGCTGAAGAAACGCTTAAAAAACGCTTCAAAACGCTTCAGAAACGCTCCGAAAACGCTTTGGAAATGGTAGTATTGCAATTTTAAATATCTAAAGTCTCCATAACTGAAAACGTTAAATTTTTAGAATTTTAGCTTGTCAAAAGTCAAAAAACAAATTTTTACTGCAAATAGGAAGCGTTTTCGAAGCGTTTTCCCAGCGTTTATAATAAAATAAGACCTTAGAAGTATATTAAAGCGATTGTGACTTAAAAACGCTTCGAAAACGCTTGGAAAACGCTTGGAAAACGCTTTGGAAATCGTAGTATTGCAATTTTAAATATCTAAAGTCTCCATAACTGAAAGCGTTACATTTTTAGAAATTTAGCTTGTCAAAAGTCAAAAAACAAATTTTTACTGCAAATAGGAAGCGTTTTCGAAGCGTTTTCCCAGCGTTTATAATAAAATAAGACCATAGAAGTATATTAAAGCGATTGTGACTTAAAAACGCTTTGAAAACGCTTCCGAAACGCTTCGAAAACGCTTACGAAACACGTTTAAAAGGGTAGTATTTCAATTTTTGTTTATTTTTATGCGATTTTCACATTTTTAAGGAATTTAGAAATATTTTTCAAAAATATCTGTTTGAAATCTGTAAAAGGGATAAGACACTTACGTGCATTGAAGGCACGGTCCAGAGGCTGCTCTGATGACTTCTCCGACGCCGTAGGCCTTGCCACGAATTTGGCAACCGCTCCGCCTTGTCGCTCCCTTATAAGCGTGGGAGAGGAAATGTGGTGGAAGAGTAGTTGTTGTCGTGGTCGTTGTCGTCGTTACATTAAGACTCGTGGCCATGGACACAGGACACTCGTACCTAGGACAGCAGAAGCCACTGATTGGCTCCTCGTGACATCCAGGAATAGGTGGCGGACAGCTCTGTTGTAAACAGATAATATCGCTTCTGAAGCAGAAGCAGAAATCGCAAGGATCATCTCTTGGTATCTGCTGAGCAGACATGTAGACCTTGCCTCCGTAGCGGCAGGTACCTGGTCCATAAATCTCCTTATCATCTTCCATGTCGTAATCATCATCAGGGTTAAGAATAGTGCCACCGTCAATTGGGAAGTTGGGACTCATCTCGTCTGTCACAGTTTGATCCGGATATTGAGCACCACCAGTGGGTGAGGCTTTGGTCGATTGGTCGTAGGAGCCAGGACCAGTTTCTTCGTCTGGTCTGACTGTCAACTGGCCTTCACCATCTGGATGGCTAGGTTTTTCTGAGACCTCTGGAGATTCCTCGTCGACGTGTTGTTGCAAATCGCCATCAGTGGCTTCTTCGACAGCTTCTGTGGATGATGGTTCCGGAGCTTTGGTTGGTGCTTCTGGTTCAGCTTCCTTGACTTCTGTTGATGAAGTGATGCTTTCTGTTGGTCCCTCACTTGGAGCAGCTGATGATCCTTCAGTTGAAGATCCTTCAGTAGAAGATCCTTCAGTGGAAGATCCTTCAGTAGAAGATCCTTCAGTTGAAGACCCTTCAGTAGAAGATCCCTCAGTCGAAGATCCTTCAGTCGAAGATCCTTCAGTCGAAGATCCTTCAGTCGAAGATCCTTCAGTTGAAGCTCCTTCAGTAGGTTGAGATTCATCCACACTTGGCTGTGTTTCTTTCTCTGGAGTACTTGCCGTCTCTCCTTGAGGAGTTGTTTGTTCTTCTGCAGCTTCAGCTGTCGTTTGTTCGCCTTCAACAGGAACAGATGGTGAAGCTGTGACAATTGTCGCTTCCGAAACGTCAGAACTCGTTGTAGGTTTCTCTTCCTCTACTGGCTCTTCAGTTTCCACGCCGCTGCCGATCTTCTCCGTACCTACAGGTACTTCACTTGAAGGAGAGACTTCAGTTGGTGTTGCTTCTTCAATTGGCGTCTCCTTCGTGGGTTCAGAATCCTCAGTTATTTTAGATCCTAGTGAGACTTCAGTAGCAGATTCTTCAGTGGAAGGTTTGGGAGATTCAGATTCTGAGGTACTAATTTCCGTTGGTTGTTGACTTGTTTCTGGTGTCGTACCTTCGCTGGCAATTTCAATAGGAATTTCTTTGGTTGCGGTTGGCTCTTCAGGTGTTGCATCAGTTGCTGAGGTAACTGAAGATGTTTCGTTGGCGATAGATTCTGTGGAAGTTTTCTCAGATGTAGAAACTTCGGTTCCTTCTGGCAATTCCGTCGCTGGAACTTCAGATTCAGGTGCTTCAGTTGCGGCTGGAATACCTGTTTCTGGTGCTTCAGTTCCACTTGGAACTTCCGATTCAGGGGCTTCAGTTGCTTCAGGTAATTCTTTATCTGGAACTTCAGTTACCGATGGAATTTCCGCTTCTGGTGCTTCAGTTCCTGCTGGTGGTTCTATTCTAGGTATTTGAGTTGCTGATGGCAATTCCGTTTCTGGTACTCCAGTTCCTTCTGGCAATTCCTTTACTGGTCCTTCAGTTCCGGCTGGAGCTTCCTTTTCAGGTACTTCAGTTCCTTCCGGCAATTCCGTTTCTGGTATTTCAGTTCCTTCCGGCAATTCTGTTTCTGGTGCTTCAGTTGCGCCTGGAGTTTCTTCTTCTGGTGCTTTAGTTCCGGCTGGAATTTCTACTTCAGGAACTTCAGCTTCTACAGGAGCTTCCGTTGTCGGTGCTTCAGTTCCTTCTGGCATTTCGGTTTCTGGTGCTTCAGTTCCCTCTGGCAATTCCTTCACTGGTCCCTCAGTTCCCATTGGAGCTTCCTTTCCAGGTTCTTCAGTTCCTTCCGGCAATCCCTTTACTGGTCCTTCAGTTTCTGTTGGAGCTTCCTTTTCAGGTTCTTCAGTTCCTTCCGGCAATTCCTTTACTGGTCCTTCAGTTCCTTGAGGTACTTCCGTTTCTGGAACTTCAGTTCCTTCTGGTAATTCCTTTACTGGTCCTTCAGTTCCCATTGGAGCTTCCTTTCCAGGTTCTTCAGTTCCTTCTGGCAATTCCTTTACTGGTCCTTCAGTTCCGACTGGAGCTTCCTTTTCAGGTACTTCAGTTCCTTCCGGCAATTCCGTTTCTGGTATTTCAGTTCCGACTGGAGCTTCCTTTTCAGGTTCTTCAGTTCCTTCTGGCAGTTCTTTTACTGGTCCTTCAGTTCCTTTAGGTAATTCCGTTTCTGGTACTTCAGTTCCTTCCGGTAATTCCTTTTCTGGTACTTCAGTTCCTTCCGGTAATTCTATTTCTGGTCCTTCAGTTGCGCCTGGAGTTTCCCCTTCTGGTGCTTTAGTTGCAACTGGAGTTTCTACTTCAGGAACTTCAGCTTCTACAGGAGCTTCCGTTTTGGGTGCTTCGGTTCCTTCTGGTAACTCAGTTTCTGGTGCTTCAGTACCTTCTGGCAATTCCTTGACTGGTCCTTCAGTTCCCATTGGAGCTTCCTTTTCAGGTTCTTCGGTTCCTTCCGGCAATTCCTTTACTGGTCCTTCAGTTCCCATTGGAGCTTCCTTTTCAGGTTCTTCGGTTCCTTCCGGCAATTCCTTTACTGGTCCTTCAGTTCCTTCTGGCAACTCGGTTTCTGGTGCTTCAGTACCTTCTGGCAATTCCTTGATTGGTCCTTCAGTTCCCATTGGAGCTTCCTTTCCAGGTTCTTCAGTTCCTTCTGGTAATTCCTTTACTGGTCCTTCAGTTCCTTCTGGCAACTCAGTTTCTGGTGCTTCAGTACCTTCTGGCAATTCCTTGACTGGTCCTTCAGTTCCCATTGGAGCTTCCTTTTCAGGTTCTTCAGTTCCTTCCGGTAATCCCTTTACTGGTCCTTCAGTTTCCATTGGAACTTCCTTTTCAGGTTCTTCAGTTCCTTCCGGCAATTCCTTTACAGGTCCTTCAGTTCCCATTGGAGCTTCCTTTTCAGGTTCTTCAGTACCTTCTGGCAATTCCTTCACTGGTCCTTCGGTTCCCATTGGAGCTTCCTTTTCAGGTTCTTCAGTTCCTTCCGGCAATTCCTTTACCGGTCCTTCAGTTCCCATTGGAGCTTCCTTTTCAGGTTCTTCAGTTCCATCTGGCAGTTCCTTTACTGAACCTTCAGTTCCTTCCGGCAATTCTGTTTCTGGTGTTTCAGTTACGCCTGGAGTTTCTTCTTCTGGTGCTTTAGTTCCAGCTGGAATTTCCATTTCAGGAACTTCAGCTTCTACAGGAGCTTCCGTTTTGGGTGCTTCGGTTCCTTCTGGTAACTCGGTTTCTGATGCCTCGGTTCCCTCTGGCAATTCTTTCACTGGTGCTTCAGTACCTTCTGGCAATTCCTTCACTGGTCCTTCAGTTCCCATTGGAGCTTCCTTTGCAGGTTCTTCGGTTCCTTCTGGCAATTCCTTTACTGGTCCTTCAGTTCCCATTGAAGCTTCCTTTCCAGGTTCTTCATGTACTGTTGTAGCCTCCGGTTCGGAAGACACACTTGGCTCAGTTGGTTCTTGTCCTGAAACTGGTGCTTCGGTTCCTTCAGCTGGTTGCGAAACCTCTTCACCTACCGTTGTGATAGATTCAGTACTGCTTCCCTTTACAGCTTCTTCAGTTGACTCACTCTCAGAAGAGGGACTCGAAGTTTCAATTGTGATTTCCGGTTCGCCAGTCGGTGTCTCTGCTTCCACAGATGATGTTTCTGGCAATGGAGATGTACCTTCTGGAACTTGAGATGGTTCTGTTGGTTCCTGAGATTCTGCTTTGACTGTTTCTTTCTCTACAGAAGGAGTTGTTCCCTCTTCTTCGGTTGAAGTTTCTACTGGTTTAGAGGTTTCTTCAGTGACAACTGTTTTTTCCTCAGTTGGTCCAGATGTGCTGGAAGATTCTTCGGCTGATGTCGAGGTCGTTGATCCCTCTTCGGCAGATGTTGGAGATGTGGTAGCTCCCTCATCGGGCTTAGCAGGTTCTTCTGGCGCTACAGTTCCAGATTCCTTCTCTTCTGGTTCTTTTTCTTCTGGTTCTTGATCCGATTTTGCCGTAGTGACTTCAACAGGAATCTTGCCTTCAGTAGCAGCTTCTGTGACTTCTAAACCTGGTTCAGTTGTTAAATCTGATTTTCCAGCTTCAGTTCCAGCCTCTGGTGTAGTTTTCTCGGTAGATTCTTCCTTCATCGGGATTTCGGAAGCTTCTTCAGCTGTCGAACTTGGGATTGTCTCTTTGGATATGGACGCTTCAGTGCCTTCTGTTTCAACTTTAGGAGCAGGACTAGATTCAGATGAGCTGGGTAATTCCTGCGCTGGTGAGGTAGTGGCTGTTGGGACTATTTCACCAGATGGAGTTGTTTCACCTAATTTAGTTACTGTCTCTTCTGTTGAAGCTGGAGCTTCGGTCATTTCACTGGAAGAAGGAACCGATTTGGTAGCTTCCTCCTCCGGTTTAGTTGTTTCCGAAGGTTCTGTAGATGGTTCGTACGTACTAGAAACTGTCTGTCCTTCTGGCTCTACAGTTTCTGGAACAGTTTCCTTCTCTGTTGAAGATATTTCAACTCCAATTGTAGTTGCTTCTTCAGGAAGGGAAGGCTTGCTAGTCTGGTCAGTTGTTTCGTAGGCTGGTGTCTTTCCTGCCATTTGATTATCAGATTCTAAGGTATCAGGTGTTTCAGCATCGCAGGCATACATAGGACAGCAGCTGTCAGAGCCGGTGTGCAGTGGAGTGCAATTTGCTAAGTGGACAGGAGGTGGTAAACAATGGACTAGATCACACTGAACAATACTGCTGATACAGCGACAACTAAGTTGACAGGCATTGGCTGGTGGAATTTCAGAGTTGTTCTGGTAAGACTGACCATCTACGAGACAGTTTCCTTCTCCTGGAATTCCCATTGAAGGATGCTCTTCTAGAGGTGGTTCGGATTCAGTCTCTGGACTAGGTTCAACTTCAACTGGCGAACTTTCCTCAGGTGGTGTCGCAGGGGAAGAACCTTCCTGATCTGGTTTCATCTCAGTTGGTATGCTGATCTTCGTTACTTGCTCCTCCTCTGTCATTTCCGTTTTAGTTTCTCCTGCAGGTGTCACGACTTCTTCAGGGGTTACAACTCCTTCAGGGGTTACAACTTCTTCAGGTGTCTTTGAAACCTCTTCCTCCTTTCCAACACTTGCCTCAGTTGATTCCTCCTTCATTGAGGGTTCCGTCTCAGTTTCAAGAGTTGGCTTGGTGGCTGCTTCTTCAGTTACAGGAGCTTCGCTTGCTTCTTTCTCAGGAGTGACTTCAGTCTCTTTATGAGGAGCTTCAGTTGGTTGTTCTTCACTAACAGAACTTTCAGTTATTCTATCCTCGATAACAGGAACCTTAGCAGTTGTTACAGCTTCTTCTTCTGTAACCAACGTGGGTGAAGTTTCGCTTTCAGTTTCAACTTTGGGAGTCGATTCTACAGAAACAGGTGTCTCTGTTTGTTCAGGAGTGATTTCTTCTTCTGTTCCAGATCCTTCCGTAACTGATTCTTCAGTCGGTTCTGCTTTTACAGAAGTTTCCTCTTCAGTCTTTGTCGCTTCTCCTGCAGCTGTCGTTGCTTCGGATTCAGCAACTGGAGTTTCTGTAATATCTACTTTCATTGTTGGACCTTCGGTTCCTGGAAGAGCTTCCTCCGTTGGCGTTAGACCTCCTTCCGGTTCCTTTTCAGTTTCACTAGGTTCTGTGACTTCGTCAGTTTTGATAGTTCCTTCTGAGACACTGGGTTCTGTCTCCTTTTCTACACCAGTTGGTTCTTCTGAAGCACCAGATTCGGTCGATGTCGACTCAGTTGAACCTTCTTTACCAGCTGTGGGTTCAGTGACCTTTTCTTCAGTTGCTGGTTCCTTCACAGTAGAACTGCTTTCGGTTGGCTGTTCCTCTTCTGAAGGCAGTGGTGTTGTCACCTCAGCAGTACCTTCCTCGGTAACTTCTTCGGGGGCTTCGGTGATGTCTTTCGGACCTTCGGTGATTTCTTTCGGACCTTCGGTAGCTTCCTGTGAAGGTTCTGTGACTTCTTTAGGTGCTTCGGTAACTTCCTTAGGTCCTTCTGTATCTTCTTTGGGACCTTCTGTGACTTCTTTAGGACCTTCAGTAACTTCGGTAGGACCTTCAGTAGATTCTTGAGGAACTTCAGTTGATTCTTTAGGACCTTCAGTAGATTCTTTAGGAACTTCAGTAGATTCTTGAGGACCTTCAGTAGATTCTTTAGGACCTTCAGTAGATTCTTTAGGACCTTCAGTAACTTCCATAGGACCTTCAGGAGATTCTTTAGGACCTTCAGTTGATTCTTTCGCCTCTTCAGTAACTTCCGTAGGACTTTCAGGAGATTCTTTAGGACCTTCAGTTGATTCTATCGCTTCTTCAGTAACTTCCTTAGGACCTTCTGAAGATACAATCGGACCTTCTTCCGATGCAACAGTTGTCAATTTTCCTTCGGTCTCAGGCACAACCGTAACTTCACCCTCACTCACCGAAACATCTGGCTTCTCTGTTTTCTCTTCTGTCATAGACTTTTCAGTAGTTTTTCCAACAGACTCTTCTGAAATAGTTGTTTGATCGCTACTTGTTGTCACGGGAGGTAAATAAGTCGTAGGAACGAAAGTGGTTGGTCCAAATTCGTTGGTTTCGGTCACTTGAGCATCAGTTGGAATATCCGGACGTCCAGTAGGTCTATATCCCTCACCAACTTCAACTTCGTTGACTGATTCACTGTCTTCTTTCTTGTGTTCTGGCATTCTTACTGGAGGTAAAATGCCCGAAGGACCCAAGGTAGGAATGATTGGTTCCTCAGACGTTTCAGCTTCAGTTGCAGTTTCACTGGAAACTTCAGTGATTCCTTCAACTCCTTCCGTCGCAGGTCTTGAAACTTCTTCAGGGGTAACCTTTTCTTTTTCAACAGCTTCAGTTGATAAACCAGTGTCACCAGATGTTGGCGTCACTGTCACAAGAGAAGGTTCAGTCACTTCAGTTGGTGTTGCCTTTTCGGTTTCGGTACTTCCCTTAATTTCGGTAGGCAAGGTTGAAGCCTCTTCAGTTCCTAGAGTTGTTACTTCCGGTTCCACTGACTCTGGTTCCAACTCTGGTTTCTCAGTTTCTTTAGGCGTCGTTTGTGAGAGAGTACTTTCGGTCTGATCGGAGGAAGCTTCACTACCGGAAGTTACATCCACAGTCTTTTCAGTGACTTTCTCTTCTTCCTTTCCAGTCGAAGTCTCTTCAGGAGTGCCAGGCTCTGCTGTTGATTTTTCTTCCGTTTCTGGAGTTGAAGTTACAGGAGCCTGTTCTTCAGCTATGGTAGTTTCGTCTCCCGTTCTGGATGGAAGCTCAGGAGCAGGGCTAGATGTCTCAGTCACAGCTGATGGAACTTCTTCCGTGACTGGAGTTTCTGGGACTTCTTTCGTACCTTCCTCCTTTTCCTCTCCTTCAGGTGCCAAAGTCTTCTCCTCAGTTTCAGGAAGAGAAGCTGTTGGTGTTATTTCCTCAGATTTAGGTGTCTCACTCTCTATGGGTGAAACAGTCATCAGTTCCTCTTCGCCAGGCTTTTCTGTCTTCATACCCTCTTCGGCACTCTCCGTAGTCTTATCACCAAATTCATGATTTTCCGGAATCAAGTTATTTGCTCCTGGGAACTCCTCAGGTTTCTCTTCTTTCTTATCATCCGGCACGGTTCCTTGAGTGACAGCAGCACCAGCTTCCACAGTTGTTTCCATACCAGGTTCAGTCTTCTGCTCGTCTTCATCTTCTGGAATGTGTGATGTCACGGTTTCGAAGTCATTTTCTGAAATAGAGAAAGCATACTTAGACTTTGAAGGTCTGAATCCAATCTTGAAAAGATTGAATTGGACTGAGAGGATAACGACTCTATTTTTAAGATTGATGAATTTTCAAAACAAATTGAGTTCTTACCGCACTGATACGTGGTTGGGCAGCATTCTCCCTCTGGCGGGGGAAGGGCAGTGCAATTCTTTCCATGGGTCTTCATTGGCGTACCGCAGTCTTGAACGGCACAGGCTATATCACCACGGAAGCAGTAGCAGTGTTCACAAGGCTGCGTTGAATAAATTAGTTCTCCATCTTCGTACAATTTTCCTTCGTGGGAGCATTGCGGTCCACTAATACCAGGTGCCACAGTCGTGGTCATCAGGAGGCCAGGTGTAGGCGTTGTTTCGTCCGTTATTTCGTCATAATCTAGAAATATCAAAGTTCTTGCTGATCAATCTGTTTCCAATTGTCTTCACAAGCAGAAGAAGAATAATAAAGAAGAAAAATGAGAAAGAAGAAAAATAAAAAGGTGCAGATATTGATACATACCACAGCTATATTTGACTGGACAGCAGACTCCCGGTTGATAAATTGGCCTACATCCCGCGACTCTCAATGTGCATTCCTGCATGACACAAGTCGTCCTGTTCCTGATACAATAGCAGAGTTCACATGGATTATGGAAATCGATTGGAAGCTGAGCGCCATCGGCATAGAACCGATCGTTCACGTTGCAACCATAATTGTCTCGGAAGCCGAGTTCACTTGACCCAGAACTTGCTGGAGTGTTTGTAGTGGATGTCAGGAGCTGCACTGGTACCTCGGGACATGTTATCACAGGACAACATTGATCGGGTCGTTTTTCGACAACACAATCCTGACCGATTGCCTTTGTGAATGGACATACCCTCAAGTAGCACATCAACATTCGGTTGTGGCACGTGCAGTTCAGACACGGCTCGTTCGTTACAATACGGTCACCCTCTTCGTAATGTTCATAATTATAATAACAACCTGCCGCACCTGTGGAGAAAAGCTCATCAGTAGGTGGAAATCAATATTAGTTTGAGGATTTTTGGTCCCAGGAGCTACAATATTGCTACTATGACTTCAACATTGCTTCCATTTTTAATATTGCTGGAAAATTGAAAGCTGTTGGCTTTTCTATAAAGATCATTTCACGTGACGTTGGATAACGGTTTTTAGAGAAACAAAAACTTGAACATACCTCCATCGTACTCTGCTACTTGTGTGGTATCTTGATCGTATACTGGAGCTGTAACAAAAAGAGAGAATCAGGTTATTGTCTTGGTAACGGCAGCTAGTCGATAGAAGGTACCCTTTAACATTGATTTTCCCGAGCTGAAGCGTGTATTCTGATTAAGGTATCAACATTCCGGAATTTACTTTCCTTTCTTATATTTTTTAATTCCTTGGAAGTCTTCTCGGAAGCAAGTATCGAGGAATTTTTGGAAGCGTTTTGAAACATTTTGGAAGCGTTTTGGAAGCGGTTTGCTCTTAAACACTTTTTATATGAATTTAAAAGTTTCCAATGATTGTCAAGGTTTTAAGTATGTTAAAAGTTCGAAGCAGGAAATGGATTGGCAAATATTTGAATGTCAGACTTAATTGACAAGTGTACTTTAAGAAATTACGAAGCTGGTATTATCAGGGCTTCGATGGATCGTGAGTTTATGCAGACTCATTTATTTTCAAGTGCACGGAAGATAAATTGATGAGTGCACAAGAAGCTTGGTGAATGTACCCTCAGGATGAGACGTTTATCATAGTAATTACTGCTGGGATATGTTTGTTTGGAGGGTGGACCTGGACCTGCTTCTGGCTCTCCGGCTCAACAACGGAATGAGTCAAAGCGTCATATGGCGCGAACATGTACGTGGGCGAATTCTCATTAACACCCTCACCCTAGTCGAACGAATTGTATGGCGAGAACATAGAATACAGAATACAGAATACGGAATACAGCATCCAGCATCCCTCGTCTCCCTATCTCTCTAGCATTCATCGTTTTCGCAATTTCTCCGGGATTGAAGTGTCGTACACAGTGGTTGCCTTCAATTGTTCTCCAAATATCCTAACTCCCATCAGCGACACGATTGTTGATCTTTCATGTCTCTGTTTCTACCTTCTCTCAATATATATATATATATATATATGTTGTTTCTATTTATTTTATCTTAATTATTTTAGAAGGTTGATTTGATTTGATTTGATAGGGTTTTTTGTGAAGTGTAGTCAATTCTTTAGAGAACAGATTTCGATTTCGTGGATTTCAAGCATTTTAAGTATCTACAAATTTTTTTTAATGCACTTTGGCTTAAAATGGGAAGCGTTTTGGAAGCGTTTCTATTAGAAGATGGGTTCTGGAGGATTTTAAAATGATTTTGGTCTAGATACGCTGCGAAAACGCTTGGAAAACGCTTCCCGAAAGGTTACTAACAGAGATTTTGTTTATAAGGTATTTTCAGCATTCAGTGTCAAATATGGAAGCGTTTTGGAAGCGTTTCTAGTAGAAAATAGGTCTTAAGGAATTATACGATCTTTCCGGATTAGATATGTGTCGAAAACGCTTCAAAAACGCTTCATTAAAATAATTAAATTTAGTTAAGAGAGTATAAAAATGTTAAACGTATAAATAAGAAGCGTTTTGGAAGATATTATGAAGCGTTTCTACCCGAAGAAGCGTTTATGAGTATTTAAAAATGTTTTCCAATTCTAAACGCTTCGAAAACGATACAAAAACGCCTCTTAAACGTGATTTTAAAATTTCCAGAGAATTAAAAAAACTAAAATTAGATAGAGTGCACAAAAATGTGAAACGTTTTAAGAGCGTTTATGAAGCGTTTTGGAAGCGTTTATGAAGCGTTTCTACTAGAAGAAGTGTTTATGAGTATTTAAAAATGTTTTTGAACAATAAACGCTTCGAAAACGCTTCAAAAACACTTCTTAAACATGATTAAAAAATTTTTCATCGAATTAAAAAAGTTAAAATTAGATACGAGTGCACAAAAATGTGAAATGTTTTCGAAGCGTTTATGAAGCGTTTTTTCAGCGTTTTTTCAGCGTTTATGAAGCGTTTCTCTCCGAAAAAGTCCTAACGAGTATTTAAAAATGTTTTCCAACTATAAACGCCTCGAAAACGCCTCATAAACGTGATTTTTAAAATTAAAAAGTTTATTCCTTAAAAGGAATTTCAAGGATTGAAAAAAAGCTTTGAAAAATTTATTAAATTGCTCAATCGACACTTGGTTTGTAAATCTTGCGGTTGTCTTCTCGTACAAACGCATTATTGACTTTTCGCAAGAGAATGGGATGCTTGTGTTGGGAATCAGCATTCCGTGGGAGGTGCAGACAGTTTACAGCGAATCGAATTGTACGGAGAACAGCAAGCTCCGTGAATGGGGACCATCGTGACTCGTGTCCCATGACGGGCTCGACCTGCATGCCTCCACGTTACGCAGTTCAGCACGTAATCGCACAAAGCGCTTTGCTACACGTTGATTATCATCGTGTCTCTATACAGGTCGCCGATAAAGACTATTAATGTCTCACAATCGTTCTTCACCCAAAGAAATCCATTCATCCTTCTCATTTGATTTACGATTTCAATGCGACTTTTGTATTTTGACTCTTACCGTTAAGGTCTAACTTTAATGAATTAAGAATCGAATATTTCATTGTGATCGATCTTCACTTTAAAAGTCTGGTGCTTCTAATTCTAAGGCAAGTAAATTTATGAAAGCGATAAAAAAAAGCAGAGGAGAGCAATTCTCGAAGCACTGACTCGCCAAAAATTATTGACTCTTCATGTTACAGTTATCGTCCGTCACGAGGATCGAATATTCTTCTCTTCTTTCAAAGAAGCCTATATCTTTTCTTATCTCTAGTTTTTAGATATCTTTCTTTTTATCTTTATGCTTTTTTCTCATGATGAGTTAAAATCTAACTGCTTCATTCATAAAAGACCAGCTGTTTATTACTCTCTGCATCATGTCTCAAATAAATATTTGATCGACAATACGTAACGGTATGATCACAGTAAAGAGGTCAATGTTTTGCTTTTCGCAATAGTCAGGCAATAACACTCAATTTATTTAGCCCAGTTATGGTTTTTTGCTTCGTAAATGTGATTTCAAGAGTTTTCAGGTGATTTCGGGGTTTTTGCTTACTTAAAAGAGCGGAAATAAAGTTTGGCGTCAAATCGGAAGCGTTTTTCAAGCGTTTATGGTCGAGAAAGCGTTTAGAAGTATTATTAAGTATTTTCGAATTGGAAACGCTCCCTAAATGCTTCCTAAATGTGTTTTTAAAACTTTTATAAGAATTTAAAGGATTTTAGTTGAGAAAAGCGTCAAAATACAATTTGGTTCCAAATATGAAGCGTTTTGCTAGCGTTTCGGAAGCGTTTCTCCCAGAAAAAGCATTCAGAACTATTTTAAAATGTTTCCGGATTGAAAACGCTCCCTAAACGCTTCCTAAAGGTGTTTTTCCTTGAGAAAAGCGTCAAAATACAAATTGGCTTCAAATCTGAAGCGTTCTACCAGCGTTTCGGAAGCGTTGCTACCGGAAAAAGCGTTCAGAAGTATTATCAAGTATTTTTGAATTGAAAACGCTCCCTAAACGCTTGCTACAAGTGTTTTTACTTGAAAAAAGCTTCAAAACACAGTTTGACTTGAAATCTAAAGCGTTTTGTAAGCGTTTCTACCGGAAAAAGCGTTTAGAAGTTTTGGAAACGCTCCCTAAACGCATCTTAAAGGTGTTTTTACTTGAAAAAAGCGTCAAAATACAATTTGGCTCCAAATCTGAAGCGTTTTGCCAGCGTTTCGGAAGCGTTTCTCCCAGAAAAAGCATTCAGAACTATTTTAAAATGTTTCCGGATTGAAAACGCTCCCTAAACGCTTCCTAAAGGTGTTTTTCCTTGAGAAAAGCGTCAAAATACAAATTGGCTTCAAATCTGAAGCGTTCTACCAGCGTTTCGGAAGCGTTGCTACCGGAAAAAGCGTTCAGAAGTATTATCAAGTATTTTTGAATTGAAAACGCTCCCTAAACGCTTGCTACAAGTGTTTTTACTTGAAAAAAGCTTCAAAACACAGTTTGACTTGAAATCTAAAGCGTTTTGTAAGCGTTTCTACCGGAAAAAGCGTTTAGAAGTTTTGGAAACGCTCCCTAAACGCATCTTAAAGGTGTTTTTACTTGAAAAAAGCGTCAAAATACAATTTGGCTCCAAATCTGAAGCGTTTTGCCAGCGTTTCGGAAGCGTTTCTCCCAGAAAAAGCATTCAGAACTATTTTAAAATGTTTCCGGATTGAAAACGCTCCCTAAACGCTTCCTAAAGGTGTTTTTCCTTGAGAAAAGCGTCAAAATACAAATTGGCTTCAAATCTGAAGCGTTCTACCAGCGTTTCGGAAGCGTTGCTACCGGAAAAAGCGTTCAGAAGTATTATCAAGTATTTTTGAATTGAAAACGCTCCCTAAACGCTTGCTACAAGTGTTTTTACTTGAAAAAAGCTTCAAAACACAGTTTGACTTGAAATCTAAAGCGTTTTGTAAGCGTTTCTACCGGAAAAAGCGTTTAGAAGTTTTGGAAACGCTCCCTAAACGCATCTTAAAGGTGTTTTTACTTGAAAAAAGCGTCAAAATACAATTTGGCTCCAAATCTGAAGCGTTTTGCCAGCGTTTCGGAAGCGTTTCTCCCAGAAAAAGCATTCAGAACTATTTTAAAATGTTTCCGGATTGAAAACGCTCCCTAAACGCTTCCTAAAGGTGTTTTTCCTTGAGAAAAGCGTCAAAATACAAATTGGCTTCAAATCTGAAGCGTTCTACCAGCGTTTCGGAAGCGTTGCTACCGGAAAAAGCGTTCAGAAGTATTATCAAGTATTTTTGAATTGAAAACGCTCCCTAAACGCTTGCTACAAGTGTTTTTACTTGAAAAAAGCTTCAAAACACAGTTTGACTTGAAATCTAAAGCGTTTTGTAAGCGTTTCTACCGGAAAAAGCGTTTAGAAGTTTTGGAAACGCTCCCTAAACGCATCTTAAAGGTGTTTTTACTTGAAAAAAGCGTCAAAATACAATTTGGCTCCAAATCTGAAGCGTTTTGCCAGCGTTTCGGAAGCGTTTCTCCCAGAAAAAGCATTCAGAACTATTTTAAAATGTTTCCGGATTGAAAACGCTCCCTAAACGCTTCCTAAAGGTGTTTTTCCTTGAGAAAAGCGTCAAAATACAAATTGGCTTCAAATCTGAAGCGTTCTACCAGCGTTTCGGAAGCGTTGCTACCGGAAAAAGCGTTCAGAAGTATTATCAAGTATTTTTGAATTGAAAACGCTCCCTAAACGCTTGCTACAAGTGTTTTTACTTGAAAAAAGCTTCAAAACACAGTTTGACTTGAAATCTAAAGCGTTTTGTAAGCGTTTCTACCGGAAAAAGCGTTTAGAAGTTTTGGAAACGCTCCC
>UCOH01012353.1:0-47835 GCA_900474275.1 Synergus japonicus | reverse complement strand
TATATATATATATATATATATATATATATATACTTTTAAACACTTCTGCACGTTTCTATCAAGAATTCAAGATTTCTGTACATCCGAAGAATATAAAGACAACCCTGATAAAAGAATTTGACTTTACAATCTTGATGGTATAATTGGATGCGATAAAATCCCATTGTTTAAAAAACTATACATGTGTTATCAGCTCTTTAAACCTTAAGCTCAATTATCTGATTGGCTCTACTCCCTTTTTTCCACTTAAGATTATCATCTCTCTCAACAAAATAGGAAATGGAACAGAAAAGAATGGTATTTATCTGATTTCTCGATTTTTTCCCAAAACCTTTTCGTTCCTTCACAGAAAACTGAAAAATCTGCTTTATGATGTCTCTACACGCGAAGGTCGTGCGAATTCTTTATTTGCATAAAATGCAATGCACAGGGACCTTCTTGAAAAATTGATACTCCTCGATTGATGCGAAGGTCTATACTTTTCTTTCATTTGGTATAAGCCCGTACTTCTTGGAGTCATACATAAATATACACACATAAACGAGTCCATCAATAAGCAGAGGGGGTGGATTCGTCGGTGCATAAGGAATACTCGTATGTATATAAAGGGGGACGCAAATACTCATATAGATGGCGGACACCTTGGGAATGACGTCAGTTAGGCCGCGGGGCCCGACGGGATTACAGGCAAGATCAAAAGGCGCCGCCTGCCGCACACTTGGTGCGCGCGCACTCGACCCAAAGCGAAATAGCCTCTTCTCCTCTGAAGAGTAACCTTTAGGCGAAATACCCACATATTTTCGATCGACCCCAAAGATTTTCGTTCACCACCCAAAGTCCTTCTCAAAAATCCCCAAAGGTCCCAAAATACTCAAACTCAACGCCCACTGACAAGCCGCACGCCCTCCACTTGACTATTTTCCCACGAAATACAAATTTTTTACATTTTTCAGACAATTGTTCTAGAAATGGTCATTTAGATTGTACGATTATCTAAAATCTTTGACATTATCGTTTTCGCTTGAGGAATTATCAATCGTTATCTTGACCATTAATACCAGATTTATGACATCATGAATTTTATGAAAAGCTTGGACGAGAGAAGGCAGATATTAAGAGAAGAAATGATCACCCACTGTTTAATGATTCTGAATAAATTGAGTGTAAGTGATTAAAGAATGGATGACACATAGAGGATGAGGCTGTATTCTTCTTATAGAAATGTTAATATAGATATAATTAAAGCGGTAACAGGGGCGATTGCAATAATGCATCAAGCATGAAGATTGGCAACGAGCGTGCAAACCGACTTAATCGATCCCCACGTTTACTGCGCTAACTGAGAAAATGTCTATTTCGTCACTTTCCAATTTTTTACCGAGGACCTTAGTCGCTGCCCTGGGCCTTGAGGGACTGCTTAATGACGGGCGAACGTTCATCGCATTCAAATCAGAATCTCCACTACCTATCGCGTCACATCGCCCCGCCAATCATGGGTATTAACATGATCGCTCGAAATCAATTGCCCCTATCAATAATTCATGGTCCAAATTATTTCCCCGCTGTTTATGCACGTTTACTTATGCTTGCAGGGTGGTCTGCTTTTTCAGAAATTGCATAAAAAAAAGAAAAGATCAATATTTTCGGTGGGTATGTTTATATGCTGAGGTGGATATAAAATTGTCGCGCCCTTCATTTTAGACATTATTTTTTTCCTGCTTTTTCATTTAAAAGGATGACATAAAAGGAAAAAAATGTATGTAAAATGATTGAAAATGGATATAAGACTATAAAAAATGAATATCGAAGTTGTGGGAGTACACATTGAACAGTGGATACATGTACTTAGAGTACGGTGTGAGTACCGAGTTGCGAGGGCTTCAATCAACGCGCCGTCGCCCGCGGCCGATCCGATATCAGACATTAGGTTTCAGACCCACGTCCGAAGTTCTTTCTGTCTCTCTCTCTCTCTTCTTTTCTCTCTCTCACTCGTGTCTAACGCCCACCATCGTGACCTGCACCTATACTATACCTATTATATTACCTACCTGTGCATCTCTCGAGAACGTCCCCTCAGATTCCATTAAAGAACGCCGAAAAGATTAAAGGTCCCACCGCACGGGTACCACCAAAGTGCGGAAGACCCGTTCAACACCTAACACCTCACCTAACCGAACCTCGAAAGTCAAATTGGGTCGTTTCACTCTCAAACGCTCTCAAACGCACCAATTTTGCCCTAGTCTCTATTGTTGGTCATTTTCCGCTCTATTGAAAAAAATCTCAGGGAGATAAAGGCATGTAAAAGAATAAGAAGAAGGGTCTATTAATCACCTTTTTCAGATTGGCCTAATATAAGCCTGGGAACAGGAAATCAATCAATCAAGCTTTTTGGGAAATTACTCTTGGATTGAGATTTTTTGGATGGGGAATAATTATTATCGGATTGAAGAGATTTTCAGATCGAATTAAAATTTTTACTGGGATTTTCAAGTTATGTTGTCTTCTAAAAGATGAATAAAGAAAATTTGTGCAGATTTTATTGGAATCTTTGAAGAAATTTGTAGCATTACTCTTGATTAAATTTCATGCTTGCATAAAGGGAGAGAATTGGAAACATTATTATAAATGAAAATGATACGAGAAGGATGTTGAGAATTGTGTAATCATCTGTTTTTTATTTAAACACAATTAAAGCCACCTCCGCAGATGATTTATTCGAAGGTAGTGTTACTAAATTATGAGATCCGTCGGATAGTTTAATCGAGAAACATCGTAAAACCATTAACACGGACTTTAAATCTGCCCCGAGTCCTGATTATGGAATATTATTAAAAATCAGATGATGTTAGAGGAACTATTAATATGGTTAAAAATATGCAGAATATTTTGAGTTATTTTCGGTAAAGAAAACAACTTTAGGTAGCTACAAGTTTTGCAATAGCAAAGTTCGAAATTGTTTTTATAAGTAAAAAATAATATAGAAGAAAGAAAGAGTATAAAAAAGTGAAGAAATATGCTACTGGCAAACATGTAATAATTTAACTATTTGAATTTCAAATTTTCAAGGACACATGTATTTCTAAAGAATTCAAATGAAGAGATATTGTTTTGAATGAAAAGAATGTTCATAATTCTTCCTGTGACTATAAAAGAATTCAATCTGTATAATTGTTCAGTTCCTTCGGCATACTTGCATAATAAAAACGATTCCTCTATTATTCAAATTGAATGTTTAAAAGATATGCTCTGATCAATATTTTTAATTCTATCATTGACATGTTCAGAAAAGAGGATTGATAACTGTCTGAAAAACAAGATTTTCAAGATTCAGCAAGAGATTCAGCAATCATTAAGAATTATTATATTTAAAATATCAACCTAAGATTAAAGAAGAAAACTTCAGAAAGAAATTGCATTAAAAAGAAGAAATCAAAAGAACTGAAACAATGACCATAGTTTTTCAAATAAAATTTTTTATCAAATATCTGACCTTGAAAAGGGTATCCAGTGAAGTATGGTGCCATGTTGAGTGTGCTAACAGCCATTTAGAACTTAGGAAAGTGCCAAAGAAAGGCACTAACTCCTTTTTGTGTAGTCCTCTTGGAATCAGAAGCCAAAGTCCGAAACACTTAATGGAATTTCGTTTATTTCCACCTCAGTGAAAAAAGAAAAACACAGGTTGTTTACAATCACGAAAACGTGGGTGTATAAGAGTCGATGATCGACGGTCACGAGATGGGATAGAAAATTTTTTTATTGAACGCGGACGAGCGGACCTGTTCTAGCTTCGGGGTCTCGACTCGAACTAAGTCCCCAAGAGTGTTCTTTGAGGCTCCTGATCTGCGTGACCGGAGGAGCCAGGAGCCTGTTGAGAGGCTGAAACCGAGGGAAAGGAGAGGCTCCGCCTTCTTCCAAGGGTTTTTCTGAAGAAAAGACCTGGTACCATTGAGAACATTATTCTTGATGATGTTCTTATTGGTTCTGCAGGTTCTTCTCCTGCAGAAGGTGGTACCACATGTAGCTCCGCCCGAGTCAATTCCTCCACCCACGTAACCAGTACCGAAGACCCTTGGCTATTTAGACTCCACGTTCTAATTAGTGGTTGCTGATGACTCTGGAGAACACGCCTTTGAGATTCGAGATAACGATGGTGAAGTGTTAGGATTTCAGGGTGTGGAAATAGGATTTGGAGTGTGTCAATTGAGATTGGATTTGGTTAGAAGATGAGCAGGGGTGAATTAGGTTTAGATTTATCGAGGTATTGATAGGAGGAATGAAATTTTATTTGTAGTGTGTTGGAAATTGAAGATAATTGAAGAAGACGTATCTGGGTTGAAAAGTAATTAGGAATGGTTCGAGATTGGAAGAAGCTATCTTAATGTTGCAATCTAGGCCTGAGATTGATTTCTACATCCTTTATTCCTTTGTTCATTCAATCTGTGTAGGGGATATTAAAAGGAATAAGATTGAATTATGGGACTGTTTGATAAAATAAGAGAATTATTGATAAAGTTTGAAAATCGTTGCGGACAAGATAAAGAAGAAAAAAAGTAGAATAAAGAACAGAAATTTTGAATATCTTCAAAATTCATTTTTCAACAAAGGGAATCAGATTTCCGTTTAGTTGAGGATGATTTCTGAATCTGCAAACCATGTTTTTCGGTTTGTTCACGACCTGTTTCCGTCCTTCTTTTTCTTCCTTCACGGCGGTCCTGCGAGGTCCTTTGACAATAATGTGGCGTGAAAAAGGGCGAGGGATATCTAAAGCATGAGAATCTTTCAATGGGCAGACTTTACCAGGCAGAAGACATCCGTATTTTTTCCAGTATGGGATTCATTCAAGATGCAATGATTAATTATTTTATTATTAAACCAGAAAAGTTAGTAAAGATAAATATTGATAAACTTAGGAGTTATATGTTCTTCGAATAATATCACAATAATGAAGTTTAAATGTGGGGCAAAATCTGGATAATTTAAATTAAAAGGGAAAATTTTTTTTCCAAAACTTCATACGATCAGCAAAATAATTGTTTTTCAAAGTTATAGATGGAATATTATTGTCAGAAAAGTCTCCAATTTCGAGAAAACTCTTATTTGATGAATAAGGTTGCCAGAGATTAGGCTTTTCCAAATAACTTGAAGTTGGTGTCCTGAAAAAGAAATAAACATATATAAATTATATCAATTTTATGAGAGCTATGTAAAAATAAAAATAGAACTAAATTTACCCATTTATTGCAAAAGATGTCCATAAATCAACCATTAAATTAATCATCTTTTGGTCCACTTTACTGAGATATTCGAAAGGCACCCAAAAGGGATAAAGATACATAAGTTCTTCACAGTGAGTTACACCAATGTTTCCTTCGATGCCTTCGTACAGAGAAATTAAACTTTCATTACCACGATAACCAAAAGAATATAAAAAGAAAGGACTTTTAATAACTTTGGCCATATTTTCTACTAAAATAAATTCCGGGTATAGAAATCGACTGTCGCTTGCAAATTTGGTGAATCCTTTCAAAAGCTGTTGAAAAGAGCAAAAATATTGATAAACCAGAATGATACTTATCTTTCTTCTGGAATATAAAAGATTTAAATCTATATACTTTATCTCCACTTGAAATAACGCTTTCATTAAAGTAATAATCTTGAATTATTCTTCGAAACTCAGACAAAGCAGATGACATGTAAACTCTGGAAGTCGAATTAATATATTTATTCAGACTTTTTTCAATTATTGTATAATTTGACTTCTTGCGATATAAACCTGAAAGAGAAAACTATTTTTGTTATGCATTCATATGAATTAATGATAATAAAACAATTAATTAGGGTGCAAGTAATTAATATTTCAATTACTCATGGTAGATGACAATCCATCGTCAACAGTTGTCCCACTCATGGAAGGACAATCTTTCATTTTATTTTTCTTCACTAAATTCTCTGGACTATCTGTTAAAAAAGCGTCGTCTGATTCAATTTCATCTGTAGGGATCCATTCTAATTTTAAATAATCAAAATTGTCTTCAAATATTGCTTTAATTAATTCAAAAACACTTGTAACTCGTAAGCAATCGATAAGAATTGTAGAATTTCCTGTTGGGCATCCAACATATTTAGCAAGTTGATCTACATAAGGTTTGAATTCAGTTCTGCTTCGATATCCCCATCCAGCAAATGCACTACCACTTTGAATAATATATTGCTGAAATAGTCCTACAAAAAATGGAACATTTTATTAATTTTTTTTTCAAAGTAAAAACATCAATATTTAGCATCATTTACGATTATGTATAAAGTTACCATTAGATGCATCGGACAGTGCATGAAGATTGATGCAAACTCCACCAGAACTTTGTCCAAAAATGGTAACTCTGTTTGGATCCCCACCAAAAAATTTAATGTTTCTTTGAACCCATTTAAGAGCAAGAACTTGATCTTTCATTCCATAATTTCCTGGTGCTACTAAATCCCCTGTGGTAAAAAATCCAAGAACTCCTAATCGGTAGTTAAATGAAACGAGAACAACATCCTTATCCAAAAGGTAACTTGGTCCATAGACTGTAACATTGCTACTTCCGGTTCTAAAACCCCCTCCATGAATCCATATCATTACTGGCAATAACTCTTTGTTCTTTATCTGTGCACAATATGATAAAAAGTGATATCATTTTCTTTTAGTTTTGTTTTAAATATGCTCTTATGATAATAATTTATCCCACTTATGCATTAAATTGAATTGAATTAAATTTTACCCTTGGTGTGTACACGTTTAAATACAAGCAATTTTCATCGCCAATTAATTTTTTCTTTTCCAATTGGGGACAAAAGTTTCTCTCTTTGTCAGCCAAATATACTCCATCCCAATTTTCAGCTGGTACGGGGCTTTTGAACCTAAATTTGAATATTAATTTATATTATATAACAGAATTGCAGGGCGTGGTAAAAAATTACTCCATCTAGTAAACCTGAAACCTATTCATTTTACCTTAACTTTTCAATCGGAGGCTTTGCGTAAGGAATACCAAGAAAAGTTGTAATATTTCTGCCGTTTCTAGTTTTTAAATTAATTCCTTTAAGAATCCCTTGCGGTATTTTCACCAAATATTCGTCGCTTAATGAAGAAGTTGGAACAAAATTGAATACAAACAATGAAACTATCAATGGAGTACACATTATTATATCTATTCAAGAAATTAATGAAGTATTCTCTTATAATGCACAGTATATTTTAAATCACTGGTCAATAAAAAGCACTTAACTTACTTATCTTAACAATACTGTCTCTTGTATGAATAATACTGATTGCGAAGTCAATTGAATCCATAATCACAAGTTAGATTTCATTGTTAAAAAATTTTCTTATCATCCATTTACCTAACAGGAAAACTTGTAACTTTTTTTTATCGTCCAAACTTTTATAATCTAAACATATAAAAATTGAGCATATTAAGTATAGATAAAGAGGGTTTATTTTACGTGAAATTTATGTTCCAACTTTCTTTTATGTGTGCACTACTCTACTATTGATTGGATACGGTATGCGTTGTTCGACTCGTCATTAGAGGATAATACATATCTTAATGATTACGAAACGAAACAGTGAGGCGGGAATGGATATGTAAGTCGAGTCAGGAGTGAATGGCTTCAGTAGGGCAAATAACAACCACCAACCACCATACCAAAACCATCCCACGCTCCTGCAATCAACTCCCCATAAACTACAATCACGACACGTGCTATGGTAACGCCTGTATAAAATTGTGTACTATATATACACTATAAAATATATTACACTATACTATATATATTATACTATACTATACTATCACTGTTAATAAAAAACATGAATTAAATTCAATATACCATTATATTTTATATATACAATATAATGTATATTCTAAATGAATTCTAAATTATATTAATTAGTATTAATTAGTATTCTAAAAGTTTTCACTGTTAAAAATCTTTGCAAAATTAATATACTTTTAATATACATTTTGTAAAGTCATTTGCATTTACCGTACTCTCTAAACTTGAATCAGTGAAATTTAACTGTTTATCAGTCAAATTCCACTGATTTTCAGTGACTCTTTTTTGTTCGTGATTTTAATTAGTGAATAATCTTCTGGAAATCAGTGAAAGGTCACTGAATTTTTAGAAGATTAGTGACGATTACTGAAAATTTCAGTGACTTTTAACTGATGTTTTAGAATTAATATAAAACCATATTAAAATTAATATAAGGGTATATTAATATTAATATAAGATATATTAATGTTAATAGAAACTATATTAATTTTAATACGGCTGTATATTAATTCTAAAACATTTACGGTATATGCAAATGACTTTACTCACAGTATATTAAATTTTGATCATTTTTTTTAACAGTGTTTGTAACTCACTTATATAAACAAAGGTGCGCAAACATATATTGGAGAAAACATTGAGCTCATATAGATATCGAGATATACGTATATAGATTAATATTTGATTAATATACACGTAGTTCAATATAGCAATCTATGAATAGATTAATTAAATGTACGATACATGTTTATTAAAATTAACATACTTTCGTATATTAAAAGTATATTAATTTTTCAAAGATTTTTAACAGTGCAGAATCAGTAACTTTTCACAAGAGTGATTTGTTTCGAATTCAAATGCATTTTTTATTCTCTGCCTCCTATTATACCCAGAAATTGACAATTTCCCAGCATTAAGTTACATAGAATAGAATATTGAGCAAAAGAGATAATTTCGAAGAAGCTGTCGATGTCGATGTTCCCAAGAGCAAGTTCCATCACTCGATCCTTCCTTCCTCTAATAAAGAAGATCTCAATCGACAATTCTCCAAAGCCATTCGAGACATATGATTCCTCCCAGGAGCGACAAACTTAAAAATTTTCAAAACGCAACTATATTCCTTCTATGGGTCACCTGCTGACCAAATGATCAATTGACTTGTCTTGGGACTTAACACTGACTTCCTACGTTTGACAATTGACCATTTTTGTACTACAAGGAAAAATGGCAAGGAAAATAGTGTCACGACGTAATTTCTCCTGGAGGTGAACTACCAATGGCTCTTTCTCTTCAATTATTGAATGGAAATAATTTCCATCATTGTCATGCTCTAGAGTTTTGAATGAGGGCTTGTTCGGAATTCGGGTTAGACTCTGGGGACCGTACGAGTTTTCTGATTTTAAATCGCTAACTGACTGTAAAATCGCTGTGGGGATGTGAAGGACCTCAAGGGGATTCTCCCGGGTCTTGATATACACCTAATTGTTCCCATTCAACTCTTTCTTGCGAAGGCGAGGTCCGTTTTACTCTCACTGGTTCTTCAATAATGCTGTTTTAACTTTGCATATGAATAAAGAAATGCCTGAATTTTTTATATTTTAATCGCATCTTTCAATGTGTTATATCTTTCTTGGCATAACACTTTCTTGTTTTACAATTCGAAACGATTTTATGCATTGCATTAACAGGTGAACATTTCACTCTGCTTTAATTACAAATATGTAACAAGTAATAGTTATGTTTTTAATAGTTTTTTTTTACTGGTAAGAGTTGTACCGATTTTTTCAAATGCATACATATCTAATGAAGCTGAGAGTTAATTTGAAAGCTAATAAAAACTAAACTTGTAAGATATAAACATAATTCTACAATGCTTCCGTTTTCTCGCTCCCTTTTATAAATTTTCCATTTTTTTCTTCACTTCTATGTCTTTCTTTCCCTCATAATCGTCGACTATTACTCATGCATTGACGTATTTTGACAGCTCGCTTATATTCACAGAAGCTGAAGTTTACCCTCCTACAGGAAAAGTCAGACTTATTTCACTATTTGCTTGAGGCGTCATGGGCGTGAATCTGTGGTCGATGATTAATTTCTTACAGGTTCTCGTGGGAGGAAGTAACAGACATCTTGGTGTCAGTTCAGGATTGTCAAGTTTCCTGCACCTGATAATCTAATTGTTATTTATACACTCTTTCCGAAAATACACATGACGTCTTCTTGCATTGAAAAAAGTAAAGAAAGCATAGAAGGCTTTTCAAAAATAGAGTTTTTGTTATATTCATTTTAGAGCTTATTCTAAAATAAAAACTTCAATAAAAACATCAATAAAAAACAATAAACAAAAAAGTTCTCTTTCTTTAAAAAGTTGTTAAGTTTCGTAATCCAATTTGTGCAAGTCAACACTCAGTATCTGGAAAACATATCGCTAACCATTAAATAACAGCTTTCAGGGTTGATAGATGGGTCGCATGCCAATCGTTCTTGTTGGCAAGGCCCATTAAAGTTGTGCGTGGGCCTGAGAAACAGAAATAGAGCGGAAAGAGAGGGCGCAAAGGAGAATAAAAGCGCATTGGAGGGAAAGGAGTAAGAAAGCTGAAAGAGAGGAGGAAACACTTGGGACTTAGGGCCCAAGTTCGGCCGAAGTTAATTGCCAGCATTTAATGAGCGTTCTTTGACGCGCCGCGAACCGCTATACGCTCTTGCAAGCGTAATGGGCAAAGCTTCGCGAGGCCGTACCAACGGCCAACAAATATAAAAGCCGCAAATAACCGGTGCTTGCACCCATACAACCGAGAAGCGATCCTTTGGTCGTATCGATGAACTCATGATTGAGATATTCCCCTTTCAAAACCATCCGCGAGTATATATGAGTCAAGGGATCATAAATATATTTATTATGATAAAAAATTATCACACCTTTTTAAAAAATTCGCGAGATACTTCTGTGCGAGATCTTCAATTTTTGACAAGATTTTTTAGATAAGATAAATGTAATTGATTCATTGTATATCTTTATCTTTTCAATGTTTCAAATTATTTTTCAATGTATAAGTTTATTTTCAGATCTGAGGCTTTTAACAATTTATCTACCTGTTACAAAATTACTAAATCCCTTTCTGTGGTTTCCTGTCCTTTTGAAAGAGCCGAGTAAGAGCTTCTGCAAATTGAGATTGGCATTTGAAAGTTGCATCCGGAAGTCGTAAGACTCCTAAATTTGAAAGTCGATCGAATGTTTGACAAGTGAGTTTTGAGATTACTTGTATTATTTGATACGAGTCCTTTGTAGATCACCCACCCATATACCATTTTCTTCACACCCATCCTGTTTCCCACAATGGGCCCATGGGCCACACGCAGGTAGAAGTGAAGCAAAGATATTATAAGGGAGCATAATAGCACCTAGGGCATTATTCGATATGGAAAGGCATATCAACCCCTAGCTCGGAAGACTGCGGTGTCCCATGCCCAGTTTGCCAACAATCGGCCTATTGACAATTGCGGTCACTAAATCAAAATGGCGGCACTTTGTCGGCATGTTTTAAAATGGCGGCATTACCTCTCAAGTCTTTGTGACTTTTGCCGTTGCTATTGTCACGCTTACGATTTGAGTGGCTTCAAACACGTAGTTCACAATGCAAATGACAAACGCAGAATAATGGACCACCGCAGATTTCTGAACATGGAAAAATATATGCTTATGACTTTGCCCCTGGTTTTTTCGACTTTTTACATGTCAAGCAGGGATAATGACTGGCAATTTAAAAAGGGAAAGTTATTGGGGTGTCAATTACTGTCAAGTCAACCTGTGGGTGAAAAATGTCATTCTGAAGTGGGAAAACTTGGTATTGTAAAATATTTGCAAGAATTAAATTATTGAATCAATGAAAGAGAATCAATACCAAAATTGCAATTATTAGTGTCTAAATACACTTCTTGATGAGCTAAGTAAATAAAGAAATGTTCCTTTTTATCATGGAACGAATAAAATTCGTTTTGGAAGAATGAAGAATGCATAGAAAATTAATTTGTTTTATTCAGGGGTAAATATCTGCTACCCCTGCAATTTTTTTGCAATATTTAAAATTTTTCAGTATAAAATTAGGGCATTTACCTCCGTCTGTAAGAATGGACGTAAATAGTATTGCTTTACAAAAAAATATTTATAATTTGCTCTTATGGTAATCACCACATTATTATTTATTTATTTATTTTCTCAGCTAGGTTTTTGAGTTGATTTATTTTACTTTTGGACCTGTGAGAAAGTAGAATACGTAGTTATCTTCTAAACGAGGAAACTGTAATACAGAGCTCTGCAATACGGACGTAAAGTCTCAGTCGGTATTCCTGATACAAAAATAAAATAATTAAATAAATAATAGAACTTACCTAAAAACAAAAATTCAGTAATCATTGAAAATAAATAATAAGTGAATAGTTTTAATAAAATTATCTTTCAGGTCAAAGATATCTATCTTACCGAACTTCTCGATAACTTATCAAATAATTTCTTATATATGGTAATTACCATAAGAGCAAATTTAGTTTCGCGAACCTGACTTAACGTTTGGAAAACTGTATATTTTTTTGCAAATCTCCATTTTATGAAAAAGAAATAGAAATTCCTTTGAAATCTTATACAAAAACTTTTAAAATCCTATGAAATCTTTGAATCCTCTTTGAAATTAAAAAAACCTCCCTCTGCTCGAAACCTAATAACATTTTCCAATTAAACTTTTTATACTTCAATTCATCACTGACTCTTCATCTCTGAAGAGCATTCTCATTTTTATTCTTCATTGGAAATCAGATTTTTGAGTTATCTCTCGATAACTTTAAAAAGCCACTTTGCTATACTTAAAAAAGTATAAAAATTCATGTATTCATTCAATAGATTGCCCTTAATTTGCGATATTGCAAATGAATGAAAAATCCCGGTATTGTTCATAGATCTGAAGAGTCTTTGGAGGAAGACGTCGTGAAGAGCCATAAATATTCCGCATCACATTCTGGGTTTTATTCAACGATAATAGCAGGACAGTATAGGTTTTGTAGGTAGCTTCTAGAGATCGTTTCGTACCTTCTCTGGAAACTCGAGAGTCACTCGTCCTATCTCTTTGTGCTCTTCACGAATGCTGTTTCGAATGAGGGCACAACCTCATCGAAACTCCGTGTCTATACATTTATACGTATTTATACGTTCAGAATTCGAGCGAGCAACCAGGGAAATTAGAGAGGATTCTGAATTCGCGACTCCGACTACAGTTTCAGGTGCCGGAGGGACATTGATAGAAATCACATGAGAAGTACTCAATATTCGTAGGCCGGATACTATTCGAAATACCTGCAGTAGTAAAACGAGGGTTTAATGACCTTCTTTCAGGTGGAAGTGGGATCGATGGTCTCCAAGCTCCAACTTTGTTGGAAACCCTCATCCACGAACTGGTTGTGCCACTCTTGTAGCTGCAGTCTGTTGCCACTGAACTGACCTACTTTCCTCTTGCTGTTTTGCCCTGCCTTGCTTGCTTTCCAGGTTTCCAAGCCCCAACGACACGACATTTTATATGCACCCCCTTCAAATCACGAATCAACGATTTCCATCGAGCGCACGCAACCAGAAAACGTAAATTGTCGCGAGTTCATGCACTTCAAAGAAAGTGTGGACTAATGAGTGTAGGAAACTGAAGAGGCTTGTCACACTTTCTAGCATTTTCGGATAACAGTTCAAAGAGAGAAAAGTATATAATATTTCAGAGTCAAATATAAAATATAAGTCTCCCTTAAGAAAATATGTTGGTCCCATGGGTCTTGGAAGAAAGAGAATAAACGACGCCTGCATAATGAAGATTATACTTGTTGTTCGATGTAGTAAAGCAAATCATGTGATCATACTTATCCTCTTGATTTCCCAAGAGTCCGGAAGCTAAACATCTTTCTCTTCATGAAACTTTGCAGTACAAATTAATCCTCCTTTAGCGACACTGGTCAATCCTTTATACAGTTATTTGTATAGACAAGAACGAACGCGCGCTTCGCGCGCGCATTTACGTTCTTCTTTCTTACTCTATAATTTATTATATTTTATTTCTTTAATCTCTTAAAATCCATAATAAAATTTGTAAAAATCTCTAAAAATTGCAAGAAACCTTTGAAAACCTGCGAAATCGCTTAAAATTCATGAAAATCTCTCAAAATTCCTACACTCAAAAATATTTTATGCAACACAATATGTTTTGTTGGCTGAAATAAATTTTTATTTGGTTTAACAAAACATTTTCTTGACCCAACAATAATTTGGTTGAGCTAACAAAAAAATTTTGTTGCATAAATACTAACAAAATTATTTTGTTGTTCGAACCAAACCTTTTTCTCAGTGTAGAAACCTTTTGAAATTCTATGACTATTTTATATCCCTTAAAAATATTACGTAGAAATCTTATCAAATTCCATGAAATCCTTTAAAATTCTCACAAACTCATTTAAATATCATAAAAAATCTTTCGAAATCAATTAAAATTATTATAAATCTCATAAAATTCCTTAACATTTCAGGATAATATTTCAAATTCCTTAAAACCTTATAAAACTCTTACAAAGCTTTTAAAATTACTTAAAATTTCACGAAATATCCTAAAATCCCATACAATTTTACAAAATCGTTTTAGTATCCTAAAAATCTCTTGAATTTCGTAAAAATTACTTAAAAATCGTTAAAAATGCACATAAAAACCTTCAAAATCATTAATCTCTTGAAATTCATGTTAAAATTAGTGAAAATCTTTAAAACTGCCTAGAAACCTCTTGAAATTCCTTCACATTCAGAATCCCTTAAAATCATAAGAAATTTTATCAAATTTCATGAAATCCTTTAAAATTCTCACAAACTCATTTAAATATCATAAAAAATCTTTCGAAATCAATTAAAATTATTATAAATCTCATAAAATTCCTTAACATTTCAGGATAATATTTCAAATTCCTTAAAACCTTATAAAACTCTTACAAAGCTTTTAAAATTACTTAAAATTTCACGAAATATCCTAAAATCCCATACAATTTTACAAAATCGTTTTTGTATCCTAAAAATCTCTTGAATTTCGTACAAATTACTTAAAAATCGTTAAAAATGCACATAAAAACCTTCAAAATCATTAATCTCTTGAAATTCATGTTAAAATTAGTGAAAATCTCTAAAACTGCCTAGAAACCTCTTGAAATTCCTTCACATTCAGAATCCCTTAAAATCATAAGAAATTTTATCAAATTTCATGAAATCCTTTAAAATATCACAAAATGTTTTAAATATCATAAAAAATCTTTCGAAATCAATTAAAATTATTATAAATCTCATAAAATTCCTTAACATTTCAGGATAATATTTCAAATCCCTTAAAACCTCATAAAACTCTTACAATGCTTTTAAAATTACTTAAAATTTCTCGAAATATCGTAAAATCCCATACAATTTTACAAAATCGTTTTTGTATCCTAAAAATCTCTTGAATTTCGTACAAATTACTTAAAAATCGTTAAAAATGCACATAAAAACCTTCAAAATCATTAATCTCTTGAAATTCATGTTAAAATTAGTGAAAATCTCTAAAACTGCCTAGAAACCTCTTGACATTCCTTCACATTCAGAATCCCTTAAAATCATAAGAAATTTTATCAAATTTCATGAAATCCTTTAAAATTTCACAAAATGTTTTAAAAATCATAGAAAATCTCTGGAAATACTTTTATGTAAATTATTATAAATCTCATAAAACTCCATCAAACCAATAAAAATTCCACAACATCTTTTAAAAATCATAAAAAGCTTTTAAAATTCCTTATAAAGCTCCCTATAAAGTTTTAAATTCCTTATTTAAATCCCAGATTCATATTTTAAAAGACATAAAAGTATCTTGAAGTCCAATTAAAATCTGATCAAAGTCGTGAAAACTTCTAAAAATTCCCAGGAACTTCTTGAAATTCTTTAAAATTCTATGATAAAATCTAAAATCCCATTATCTCCCATAAAATATTTTAAAATTCCATAAAATTTCAAGTTTAGACTGGTGACAAAATGATTATTAATGAAACCAAATTCAAAATTTCAAATTAAATTCACGTGTGTAATTTACGATTCGGCAAGTATCGATTCTCGAAAATCACTATCGATACTTACACAACGAATCAGGAGTGCGGAATAGGCGTTACGATATTTCGACTTCGACTCAATCATCTTTTTAGAATAGAACGTTAATTTCGAAATAGGAAGAAGACAATTTTAAAAATTGTCTGGTAATTCAACTTGTAAATTCCTATGAATCAGAGAAGCTTTGGAAAATGTAATTATCCATTTTTTTTACGTTATCAGAATATAGTTTCTTTTTACAGGTTCATAAAACTAGGGTAGATCGTTTCCATCGGAAATACAGAATCCTCTGAATGGACTCCCCCTTGTCATTTGGTTTTCATCTCTTTGGTCGAGTTTTTTCTTCTTTTTTTTGCTTTTAACTTTTTCCCTCAAAGAGTATTGTACGAATCAGTGTGAAGAGAAAGAGAAAGAGAAAGAGAAAGAGAAAGAGAAAGAGAAAGAGAAAGAGCGACTCGGTTGAAAGTTGCACTCTGTGCAACTAGGTACCAGCAGGATGCATGTCGAATGGTATCTAGAGGGACGAGGGTGGTTTAGTTTGGTCGGTAGTTGGCAGGCAAGCAGCACCAGGTCGATAAGGCGTCCACCCCTCTCGGGTCGACGAGCCGCAGGGCACAGTGACTTAGGACTCGAGAGGCATCGGCAATGCGGCAGCATTTAGGGATTTAAGCCATATTACATGACCATGCTTCTGCAGAGCATAATGTATGGCGATAAGCGAGACCCTTACTATAATGACTCTTAAAACCTTCAGCTCATGTATATACATAGGCCCGTATATCACTTAAGAACAATGGAATGGATTCATTGACCTGAACACAGCCTGGCTGGTCTCCAAAGTATAATTACTCTCTTGGTGCATAAAGCTCAGAAATTTGCTTAAATTGTTATGCTATGTTACATTTCACAGTTTGTGCTTATTATTTTAAAAAAGTTTTAACTGGTATCTATTATCTTCAAGGATAGATAAGACTTGCCATAAAAATATCCTAAAAATACTTGCAGATCTTGAAAAACTACATTTTTGGTATAATACATTTTTCTATTTGCCAAAAAGGTTGAAAGCAATAAAGATAGTTGGAAAATATAGGGGTTGGAAAAGTAGTTTAGAAAGGGGATTTGAAAAGGGACTTGGACTTTAGTTAAATTGTCAGAAAGAGATAATAAAATGTTTAATATTATTATTATTATTATTCTGACCTCGTAAGTAATTTGATTCACTGTCATTGAATTAACTGGGTCGATCGACATGAATTCGTTTACCTTCGAGTAATCGACTGCATTTGAAATGAACTTTTATTATTGATGATTCATAATCCAGATACTTATACGATAAAATAAATATTTCCTCAGTTAGCTAGATTTCAAAATCATTCAAAAGTTGCGTGTACGTAAAAGATTAATTAGTTTTACTCAATGAAATCAAGATCTGTGATTTATATACTTATATACTTATTATTATATTATTAAAAGATAAGTCATGGGTTCATTACTTTTCCCCAGCAAAGCTTTTTCTTTTTATATGTATATAAATATAAATATTGCAGATGATTTTACTCCAGATAAGTTATCACTTTTCGTCCCACATGGTGGTTACTATCAAACGCAATGAAAAATGTATAAAGGGACTTTGAGTCTGAAGAGAATTTTTTCCCTCACAGTCAAGAAGAAAAGTGTGTACGAAAAGTATTACACGAGTTGAACTGAAGTTTTTCAATCTTACGTACATGAAAATATACGGGAAACTAGAATACTGTTTCTTGAAAGGTAATTTGTTTTTTATTTTCATGAAAATTAATAATCAGTTGAATTTAAATTTATAAATTCAATTATTCTTATTGATAGAGTAAAATTTGCAAATATAGTAGCTGTAATATGTATATAGAGTTATTAAACTTCTCAGTCGGGATCGGAAAGTAGTAGAAGTCAATGTTTGAGTCGGCATGATGTAGAACTGATAAAAGAAATAAAATATCTACACAAAAAGATGTAAAAGACATAAAAAAATAAAAAATCTATACCTGAAATATTAGAAGAAAAATTATTATATTAATTCAGCAGAGAAAATGGATAATTATCATATTTTAGTATAAACTGAAATTGGAATTTCAGAAATACATCAGAATGAATTTTCCGATGCACCCATTTGCAATGTAACCAAATATTTCACACTCGCAGTTTACAACATTAAAGGGGAATGCCATTGCGGCTGAATTTGAACTCGTATATCTAATGTCAACTTTGTCCAGGAACAAAGCTAAAGTTAACGTGAATAGTTGTCGACCATCGGATTCATTCAACAAAACAAAATAACTCACACTCCACTTCACCCTGGTCTGGATTTCAAATTTTAATGGACTTTGAAAAGTTTTCTAGTAAGTTGATGGTCGTTTCAGTCGGTTAGGAGATAGAGGTACTTTCAGAAGAGAATTTTCAACGAGGGAGACTGGAAAATAAGTTTTCCTTTATGTAAATCAAGTCTCTATATCACATGTAAATTTCAGAATTCATCCACCTGAATTATTTATTCATAAAAATATTTGCTTTAAAATTATTTCAGTGTTTTAGAATTAAGACTTATTAACTGACTTTTTATATGTTTCAATCGCTAGTAATTTCATGTATCGACTGAAGAATCGAACTTCATCTGAATGATCGCTGTGATTCAAATTCTGCACTGTTCCTTTGAGTACTTAATGAACTTTGCTACTAACTAGTGTTACGTAGTATAGAAACAACTTCCACTAATACCTTTGACGTTTCCACGATTCGCTTGCATTTTAAACTCTAATCACTACAAATGATTGTTAATTATTATTCGATAGTATTTAATACCTTTAATCCCTTAATTTGATATCATCAGAAAGTATAAAAATTCTAATATTACTGCATTTCTGAAATAATGTAATTATGAATAAACAAGCGGATCTGGCTTTGAAACAGAATGGATTTGAATTACATGATATATAATGGGCACATATACAATCTATCGACCTTGTAAATTCTACACCAATACACATATGAAATCATCCCACTCATCCTATTAGTATAACTACAAGGGTAGTCAGAAAAATGTTTTCTAGACGCTCCATATTCTTCCTTCACATATTACTCAAATTTTCTTACTTCGAATCACCCTCCCGGCAGATTTTTTTCACTTTATCAAAGGGAATTATATGGAGCACGAAAGCACTCAAGAGAACATGTTGATATACATATTTCAGATAAGCATAAAAAGGAAAGTGCTCACTGGTAATAATTCCATTCACGTTGGAAAGAATTCTCACATTGATTATAAGTGAAAAAAATCTCAAATCCTAATACCAGAAAGAACTTATATATTTTTCTGTCTCTTGTTTCCGATAGCGAAGTAACAAGCATATTGTTTCCAATGATAGGAAGTTTAAGAGAAGACCCGTTCATATTTCTGTATTTTCCATGGTACATTATTTAGATGGTTAGAACCATCTGAACAGAAAATTGGTGAATATGTAGAGGGTGTATTTCATTCTCTTTTTGAAGTCATGCATACAGAGTAGTCTGATATCGATTAGTGCTTAGTGATGCCTGCTACCATTTTTCCTGAATACCCTGAATAACCTACTGACACTGGTGACCCACTGGTATTGCAAATATTTATGATCGATATGCAACCGCACTGACTGTTAAATTCCATTTTCAATAACAGATTACACGCTATTGGTCTCATCTTTTGTTCTTCAAGTTCAATCAATATAAAACATCTATAGGCATCTATAAAACATCTATGAAATCCTTCAGATTATCATTATTGTCTCAGATGGCATTGCTATACATATTTGTCATGATCAATCAATTATTGTCTGAAAATATTGCTATTATCAAGGTTTCTAGGAAAGACATCTGACAACCTTGGGGTAATCTTCGGCTATCACTTATAATTAACACCAACAAGTTCGAAATAGTTCAGATGTCATTCGAGGATCTGGAGAGATGATTGATTCTCTGCGACTTCCAAGCTTCTTGTGCTCTATTTGTACAGCTGCAAGGAACACGAACGACATTTGCTGAGATGTTTTGAGCACACTTTTGATTTATTACTTCATGCGCTTTTCAATTTTTCTCCGCTCTCGTTTTAATCCATTTCAAGAAATCCGTGCCATTAAAACTTTTTATAGTGGACAATAGAAAATGTCCTCACACAAAATTTATTTTAAACCTAGTTTATTTAGCTCGAAAAATAATTCCCCTAGGTTTTAACTCGTGCCATTATTGTTCCTCCCCATTTTGATTCAGCCACTGATCCTGAAAGACATACACTTGATCTCGTATACATATAACATATAACATTATACATTATCGACCATCAGGACAGCTCTAGTCTCTCCTTTCTACTTAAATCGTTTATTTATGGTACCATTCAAGCACTAAAGACCTATCTCTCGGAAAAGGCAAAGAAAATTATTGCATCAAGGATTACCATATAAAGTAGCTATTGATTTTTCCATTCTCTCTAAAACAAACTTATTTTCCCAAACTGCAAGTTTCAAAGTCTGCATATACCCTATTTATATATAAATACGTATAAACTCAAACTTATATAAACTTCAAGATATTTATTTTTCCATATTCTTTTGTAGATAAGCGTACGGTAAAAATAATCTCATTCTATAATTTCAATTAATTCTATAATTAAAACCAGGATTCTATATTACAGATTAAATCTCTATTTTGGAACTTGCGACTCTCTAATAAGAGATTACTGATGAAACAGTGCCAAGTCGTTTTAAAGTTTCATAAGTGTCTTATTCAGATTTCGAGGTTTCTAAAACCTGATCCACATTTAGTTCCCTATCCTATTTCCAGCTCTATCGAGAGAATAAAAATTGAGGTTGATCGAAGGCGAAAAGGATTAAAAAGTGAGCTCAGAGATTTGAAAAGCCACAAATTCGATTTCTTGAAGCATCACGACCAATCGGAGAGTCGCCTCTGGCACGATCTATATCTGGAACGCTTACAGGTTGTGCAGCTATTCATGAGTGCTTAACACGCAAGAATACAGTCATCGACCCCCGTCAAGCGTTAGTTGTACAATACTATGAAACTGACCTGCACCAACGTTTCATTCAACACACACAACTGTACTAAGTGTTGTACTTACGCCTTCCTACATTTTATGTGGCCTTACTATTGAGCTCGGCATATTCTGTTAGTTTATCAGGTAACCAATTCCCAAGTAAATCATCTGTAAACCAATCACGTGATGCCTCACATCGATCTTTAATCACTTATTGATTAATCGATGTAGAATTTGATGATACAAGAACAAGAGCATTTATGTTCTTTATCAATATTATATAATTTATTATATTTTATTTCTCTAATCTCTTAAAACCTATGTTAAACTTTGTGAAAATCTCTAAAAATTCCTAGAAACCTTTTGAAATTCCATGACAAACTTTAATATTTCTTTATATATTTTATATCCCTTAAAAATATTACATAGAAATCTTATCAAATTCTATGAAATCCTTTAAAATTCTCACAAAATCATTAAAATATCAGAAAAATCTCTGGAAAGCACTTCAAATTATTAGAAATCTGATAAAATTCCTTAAAACCTCATAAAACTCTTACAAAGCTTTTAAAATCCCTTAAAATTTCACGAAATATTCTAAAATCTCATATAATTCTACAAAATTCTTAAAATCTCTTAAAATCATTAAAGATATCATCAAATTCCATAAAATCTTTAAAACTATTACAAAATATCTTTTATCTTCCTTCCAGAAAGTATGTCTTTTAACGTCTCTCGGCATATTTAAAATTGAAATATGTCAATGCTACAATATTATATTGTATTTTTATTATACAAGAACAAAAGCGCGCTCTGCGCGCGCATTTATGTTCTTTTTCAATCTTGTATAATTTATTATATTTTATTTCTCTAATTTCTTAAAACCTATGTTAAACTTTGTGAAAATCTCTAAAAATTCGTAGAAACCTTTGAAAATCCGTGAAATCGCTTAAAATTCATGAAAATCTCTAAAAATTCCTAGAAACCTTTTGAAATTCCATGACAAACTTTAATATTTCTTTATATATTTTATATCCCTTAAAAATATTACATAGAAATCTTATCAAATTCCATGAAATCCTTTAAAATTCTCACAAAATCATTAAAATATTAGAAAAATCTCTCGAAATCACTTCAAATTATTAGAAATCTGATAAAATTCCTTACAATCTCATAAAACTCTTACAAAGCTTTTAAAATCCCTTAAAATTTCACGAAATATTCTAAAATACCATATAATTCTACAAAATCGTTTTAATACCCTAAAAATTTCTTGAATTTCGTAAAAATCATTTTAAAAAAATGAAAAATGCTCACAAAAACCTACAAAATCATTAATCTCTTAAAATCCATGTTAAGATTAGTAAAAATCTCTAAAAATTTCTAGCAAGCTCTGAAAATTTCTCAATTAATTCTTAAAATCATTAAAGATATCATCAAATTCCATAAAATCCTTAAAACTATTACAAAATATCTTTTATCTTCCTTCCAGAAAGTATGTGTTTTAACGTCTCTCGGCATATTTAAAACTGAAATATGTCGATGCTACAATATTATATTGTATTTTTATTCTACAAGAACAAAAGCACGCTCCGCGCGCGCATTTATGTTCTTTTTCAATCTTATATAATTTATTGTATTTTATTTCTCTAATTTCTTAAAACCTATGTTAAACTTTGTGAAAATCTCTAAAAATTCGTAGAAACCTTTGAAATTCCATGACAAACTTTAATATTTTTTTATATATTTTATATCCCTTAAAAATATTACATAGAAATCTTATCAAATTCCATGAAATCCTTTAAAATTCTCACAAAATCATTAAAATATCAGAAAAATCTCTGGAAATCACTTCAAATTATTAGAAATCTGATAAAATTCCTTACAACCTCATAAAACTCTTACAAAGCTTTTAAAATCCCTTAAAATTTCACGAAATATTCTAAACTCCCATATAATTCTACAAAATTGTTTTAATATCCTAAAAATCTCTTGAATTTCGTAAAAATCATTTAAAAATCATGAAAAATGCACACAAAAACTTACAAAATCATTAATCTCTTGAAATCCATGTTAAGATTAGTGAAAATCTCTAAAAATTTCTAGCAAACTCTGAAAATTTCTCAATTAATTCTTAAAATCTCTTAAAATCATTGAAGATATCATCAAATTCCATGAAATCCTTAAAACTATTACAAAATATTTTAAAAATCATAAAAAGCTTTTGAAATTTCTCAATAAAATTCTACGATAACATTTAAAATCCTATTATCTCCCATGAAATCTTTAAAAAATTCCATAAAAATCCTATTCTTTTCAATGTATTTTGAGATTAGACTCATGACAAAATGATTATTAACGAAACCAAATTCAAAATTTCAAATTCAATTTACGCGGAATTTACAGTTCGGCAAGTATCGGTTGTTGAAAATCACTATCGATACTTACAGGACGAATCAGAAGTAAGGAATAGGCGTTACGATATTTCGACTTTGACTCAATCATCTTTTTAGAATAGATTATTCAAGAAAGAGATATTTCTACTCCCCAAATATCTGCATTAAAAGTAATTTTAATCAGCAGTTATTTTTAAAAATTAATATTAGGTGATAACTAATATCAAGAAATTAATATAGAGCAGGTAGTGTATAATATATGCTGGATTAGGTATTTACATTAAATTAATCCGATTCTATATAATATTTGCAAATTTATTCAACATTTGCATTCGCTGATCTGAATATTGATAGTCTATGAATTGAAGCTGGTATTTTTCGATTCTCTCGGTCAGTGTCAGGCATTAATTTCATCATATCGTTTATGCCATTGACACATTGCATAATTGATACATTTTCGATCCACTTTCAGGATAAAAAGGGATTTTCTGTTAGAATAATTAGTGACTAAATATAATCAACAAAAATGTCTTATGAGTACAAACTTCAGAACTTTATCTCTAAATCCATTAATTAAAACTTTCTTTTATTTTTTGTTTAGTTAAGGATGTCGAATATTTCTTAAAGTTGGATTAACTGAAATGACCATAAATCATCGAATTAAGGTTCCTCCCACGGGAATTGAGTTACATCCACTAAAAGCGAGATTAAAAGGAAATCTGGCTTTCATAATCTCTCTGAAAACAATTCAAAATGACAACTTAAAATTGAAGAGGGAATCCTACGGATTCAAAATGAACATTAAATTTAATGTTAGAAACAAATGTTTTAGTTTTAATTATAGAAATATAGGACATATGTTTTTTTTATTTCAATCCCAAATAGAGTCTTATATCGAGGTATCCGTTGGTTAGTGAATACCAAGTCAATCCTGCAACGATTAATCACGCCTTCGAGTTTTCACCTTCCTTTCTCTAAGCAATAATTACACTTCTAATGGAAACGAATGTGGGCCCAGTGTCCGCAAGGAAACTTTTTCCCTTTTATCGACCAGAACATTTAGGATTGTTGGGTTTATCGAGATCCCCAAGGATAATTTCTTTCCTTCCCCTTTTATATAAAACTCAATAGTATATAGGCTCGCACTGAGACATTTCTGTTAGCGTCCTTACAGCGATTGGATCAGTTTAAGTAAGGTTTCTCATAAAATTACTGAACCTTTCTTATAATTTGGCCGCCCTTTCTTATCATTTGACCGCCCTTTCTTATAATTTGACCGACCTTTCTTATAATGTGACCGCCTTTTCTTCTCATTTGGTTGAAATATAAAAAAAGAATCAGACGATCTCGAATACCGTAAACGAGAAAAATCTATTTTAGCATAGTTATAATAGTATATTTCTGTATTTCTTCAGATTCTAGACAGAAGTATAGAAGGTCAGAGTCATTATCTTAGCTGTCTGTCAATTTACTGTCCAGAGAAAAATTCATCTTCGATCAAGCAAAGCTTGCAAATAGTCGACACGAAAGACTGCATAGTCTTATAGAGCCCGCATAAAAATAGCAATGTTCTAAACAAATTTTCTTCCACTGTTTCTGCTTTCTGAACATTTGCCACATGATGAAAAAGTTTCTCACATATGATAAATTAAAATAATAAATTTAAATTTATAATTATAGTTTACGCAATATGTACTCTCTAAAACTGAATTAGTCATAAGTTACTAATGAAATAGTGCCAAATCGTTTACTAATACATTTTAGTAGGCATTTTTACTATAACTAGCAGACCAACACGTGCGCTACGCGCACGATTATTTATTTAATTTCTTACAAATTCACGTCATTAAAAAATCAAATGTAGAAAATCTTAAAAAGTTTGTGAAATCCTTTAAAATTCCACGAGGAACTTTAAAATTCCTTAAAATGTTTTGAATTCTCTAAACTTCCTTAAAAATCTCTTAAAATTCCATAAAGTCCTTTTAAAATTAAACTAAATCTTTTAAATATTATACATATCTATTGTAATCCCTTTAAATTCATAGAAACCTCTTAAAATCTTTTAAAATTACTGAAAATTCTTACAAGACTTTTAAAATCCTTTGAAATTCCGCAAAAATATTTATAATTCCTTAAAATTTATTTTCAAAATTCCCTAAAATTCCACAAAAAAGTGATTTTAATCGTTTTGTGGATTTTTATGGGATTTCAAGATGGTTTTGGGAGTTTTAAGAAATTTTAACGTATTTCGAAAAACCAATCAGGTTTGCAACAATAATATATGCGAGATTTTTGAGATATATCGTGACAACACTTTTTTAAGATAGGAATTAGTTAAAAACTACTAATTCATAGTAAAAAAGTACTAATTCAGTTGGTAAGGTTCACTAATTTATTTAGTTACCGTTACTAGCTGAATTAGTACTTTTTTACTATGAATTGGTAGTTTTTAACTAATTGATAGTAAAAATGCTTACTAAAGTGTATTAGTAAACGATTTGGCACTATTTCGTTAGTAACTTATGACTAATTCAGATTTAGAGAGGAGAATACTTTAAAATCCTTCAAGGGTTATTGCAAAAAAAATGCAAATTTCCTTTCTCATTGTTTATATTATTATCCTATCTAATTATACTAAACAGAAACTCAATACATTTAAGAAACAAGAAGGAATGCGCGCCCCGCGCGCGCATTTATCTTCTTTTTAAATATTATATAATTTATTATATTTTATTTCTCTAATCTGTTAAAATCTATGTTAAACTTCGTGAAAATCTCTAAAAATTCCAAGAAACCTTTGAAAACCTGTGAAATCGCTTAAAATTCGTGAACATCTCTTAAAATTTTCAGAAACTTCTGGAGATTCTTTTAAATTTAATAATAACAATTTAAATCCCTTTTATATCATTTAAAATCCATTAAAAGTAGGAGAAATCTTATCAAATTCCAGAGAAATTTTCAAACTCATAAATCTTCTGGAACCCAGTTTAAAATTCATGGAAATCACTCAAATTTCCTTGAAATCATATCAAATGCCATGAAATCCTTTAAAATTGTCACATAATTATTAAAATATCAGAAAAATCTCTTGAAATCACTTAAAATTATTATAAATCTCATAAAATTCCTTAAAATTCCAGGATAATATTTCAAATTCCTTAAAACCTCATAAAACTCTTACAAAGCTTTTAAAATTACTTAAAATTTCACGAAATATCCTAAAATCCCATACAATTTTACAAAATCGTTCTAATATCCTAAAAATCTCTTGAATTTCATACAAATTACTTAAAAATCGTTAAAAAAGCACATAAAAACCTTTAAAATCATTAATCTCTTGAAATTCATGTTAAAATTAGTGAAAATCTCTAAAACTGCCTAGAAAACTCTTGACATTCCTTCGCATTCAGAATCCCTTAAAATCATAAGAAATTTGATCAAATACCATGAAATTCTTTAAAATTTCACAAAATGTTTTAAATATTATAAAAAATCTTTCGAAATCAATTAAAATTATTATAAATCTCATAAAATTCCTTAAAATTCCAGGATAATATTTCAAATTCCTTAAAACCTCATAAAACTCTTACAAAGCTTTTAAAATTATTTAAAATTTCACGAAATATCCTCAAATCCCATACAATTTCACAAAATCGTTTGAATATCCAAAATATCTCTTGAATTTCGTAGAAGTCACTTAAAAATCATGAAAAATGCACACAAAAACCTATAAAATCATTAATCTCTTGAAATCCATGTTAAGATTAGTGGAAATCTCTAAAAATTTCTAGCAAACTCTGAAAATTTCTCAATTAATTCTTAAAATCTCTTAAAATCATTAAAGATATCATCAAATTCCATAAAATCCTTAAAACTATTACAAAATATCTTTTATCTTGCTTCCAGAAAGTATGTCTTTTAACGCCTCTCGGCGTATTTAAAATTGAAATATGTCGATGCTACAATATTATATTGTATTTTTATTATACAAGAACAAAAGCGCGCTCCGCGCGCGCATTTATGTTCTTTTTCAATCTTGTATAATTTATTATATTTTATTTCTCTAATTCCTTAAAACCTATGTTAAACTTTGTGAAAATCTCTAAAAATTCGTAGAAACCTTTGAAATTCCATGACAAACTTTAATATCTCTTTATATATTTTATATCCCTTAAAAATATTACATAGAAATCTTATCAAATTCCATGAAATCCTTTAAAATTCTCACAAAATCATTAAAATATCAGAAAAATCTCTGGAAATCACTTCAAATTATTAGAAATCTGATAAAATTCCTTAAAACCTCATAAAACTCTTATGAAGCTTTTAAAATCCCTTAAAATTTCACGAAATATTCTAAAATCCCATATAATTCTACAAAATCTTTTAAAAATCCTAAAAAGCTTGTGAAATTCCTGAATAAAATTCCCTGTACAGTTTTACATTTCTCATTTAAATCCCACAAAAACACATATTTTAAAAGTCATAACAGTACCTTGAAGTCTGATTGAAATCTGATCAAACTCGTGAAAAATTCTAAAAATTCCCAGAAACTTTTTGAAATTCTTTAAAATTCTACGATAACATTTAAAATCCCATTATCTCCCATGAAATCTTTAAAAATTCCATAAAATTCCCTTAAAATTCCTAGATTTTCAATGTACCTATTTTGTGTGTTAGACTCGTGACAAAATAATTATTAACGAAACCAAATTCAAAAGTTCAAATTCATTTCACGCGGAATTTACTATGCGGCAAATATCGATTGTCGAAAATCACTATCGATACTTACACGACGAATCAGGAGTGCGGAATATGCGTTACGATATTTCGACTTCGACTCAATCATCTTTTTAGAATAGAATGTTGAAACTTTTCAACTGGTATGTGAAATGTACTGAAGAGTCCTTCCTTATTAAAAACTTCCTTTTTGAAAACGTTGCAATTTATCCTTCAATCGACGGTTTCTGAGAAAGAAGGAGAGAGAAGATCTTCCAATTAAGGAAAGTTGAAGATTCGACCTGTGAGAGTGTTCTCTGGTTTGGTGAACACGCACACATGGGTATTCCTACAGTTATACGAACCAATTTCTACATCCCAGACCCTTCAGAGTTACATCCTATATATGAATCGGAGTTGACTACCGGACGTGTTTCAGCTTCCTTCCTTCAACCCAGAGCACAGGATATGGAAGTCCCTCCCTTGGCAATACTTCAGTGTCGTAGAAGTTTGCAGAAACTTGGCAGTTGACACACGTGTGATGATTCATCCTTATACATGTCCATACTATAGAGGAGTGAGTTGCTGCTGTCAGAAAAGGATTAAGAATGATGTTGATAAAGCCAATGTTTAGGTTCCATCCATTTTTCAAAGGTTTTTTATCAATATTTATTTTTTATCAATAAGGCCTTCTTCTGGGCTACAAAAATGTATTGAAAAAAAATCTGAAATTTCTATCATCTCATTCTTTATGATCCACCTATAAAGAATTTTTATATTGTCAAAGCCTTTATTCCAATTGCTTTCTGCTTCGTAATTGGCCTTCCTTTCTTCCAATTGAGAATATTGACAAGAAAAATCCATTACAAGTATTTCTGAATTTGTTTAATATTCAAAAAGAGATATTTCTGTTTGAGATACAGACACGATATTTTTATTTTCTTTTATGATCCTCTGATTTGAAAGTCATTATTTCTCTGATATGAAAGAAGTGGAACTTTTATTCATTTTCGCCCGCTTTCATTATCTGAAATGAAAAAAGGTTTTTCTGTGATCAAGAATTTTAATATACTCGCTTCTTAAATTGCAGATTGAAGTTTTAAATCTAATGTTAATTTTAACAATAAACTCAGAAGCTTCCTGTGAAATTTATACAGATATAATATACATGCTCGTAATTTAATAAGCGAAACAAATAAAATGAAATATCTTGAAAAAGTTTTTGTATTACAATTTCGAGTCGCTAGAATGTAATGAGCATGTACTTCTAGTTGATGAAGCCAATGTATGTGTGTGTGTGTGTGTGTGTGTGTGTGTGTCTCTGAGCTTTCTCTACATATACGAATATTCTTTATGATGTACGTTTACTGTATCGCAGACGTTTTCCCACATGTTGCGCCTGGTCCGCTGGGCGCAAGTCCACCGGGCGCCCGGGCCATCAGGATAGGAAATTTTCTCCCCTGTTGGTTAGTTCCGCGGATGCCATCACGCGGTTCGCGCGTGTTTTATTATCCTGCTAATTCATCGAAAAAACCGCTAAAAAGTTTTTCATTTCATCCAATCATCCTTTAAAAGTGTCGTGATTCCAGGATATATAGTGATAAAGCCCTTAAGGATGTCCAAAATGCGGGGCTAAATAATTTTCAGTGCTTCATTTATGTTCCAAGTGAAAGGATCAACAAACATGCTCCAGCAGTGAGCTTTTTCTCCCCGATAAGGTTCATATATATTAATTATTTCTATCAACTGCAATATATAGATATATCAACATAATTGCCATCGAACGTTGTTCTACTTTTTAGATTGCTCGGCCATGACACAAAAAACGTATTTATTTCAATTGATAACATAAAAAAGTAGTACGATCTGTTTTCACTTAGCTTGTTTGAAACGATTTTCCCCGCCATGAAACGTGAAGCTTCTGACTTTTATTTTAATGATAATATTGCTGTTATAATAATTTTTAATTAAATCATAAAGAGTATCTTCATTCAATATTAAAATACTTTCAAACATTCCACTATTTCAAGTAAAGAATTAACAAAAAGAATTTCTTACTGAAAACTCCATTTAATCAAACGTAAAGAAAACAATTTTTTATCACTATCACATCTCATAATTCTTTTGAAAATATTTTTGAAATACTCAGCAGAAACCTCTTTTTCAAATGTCAGCAATTCTTTTCTTTATAATCCGGCACGTTTCCGAAATAAATCAATTAAACAATGTCATAAAATTTCTATATCTTTTCATACTATAAATGTAATCGAGAGTCATATTATATCCTTATAAATTGATTTCAGTTTCTAAACGAATGATACGAAAATATCTCAAAGGAATTTAATATATATAGACATGACATGAAAGGGAAGTTATATACATCATTTAGATAAATAGTTTTCCTAGGAAGTGGATGCAGAAGATATTATTGTGTTGATTATGTACACAGTAAACACAATCAATGTTGATTCACATCACATGGGTATTTTACAGTTTCCCGAGCTTTTGTTGAACTATTTCACAGCATCCTTATTTTGAAAGCGAAAGGGTTGCTTTACGCATCATGAGCTAAAACTTAATGTATATAAGTTCCTGTTTTGAATTTACCTTTGAAACTCCGTAGCTGATAGGAATCAGATTCAGGTTTAGTATTCAGATTATTACCGTAACTTAGAAACCACATACCTACAGGAGTTTCTCGAGGTTTCGAAAGGCAATAGGAGGATGCAATCTATACTAGAAGTTGCTATCAGAATCTTTAGTGCAAACATTCAAAAGATTAATTAAAAGATTAATTAAGATTAACTCTCTGATATTCTGATTCTTTTGACTTCATCTGGAATTCGTGTGAATTCCAAATGAAAATTCCAAATGAATTTTCAGTTTACTGTATGATTTTTATATAGTTTCTACATTTTTGAGAGCATGTTCTCGAAATTATCTCAATAATCGATCCCATATATTCCCGATACTATTATACGGGCATCATATGGGTTTTCACATAGAGTCTATCGTGTAAAGAACGATGATGGCTTTTTCCTGACAGTAACTGAAGCACGTAAACATTGGGAACTCTCCCTACTCTCTGAACCCACTCTATTTTCATTTCCCAGTTTTATATTCGATCGAGCTACTCCTCGGATCCAAGCATTAGTAGATTCTCCACTTTCATGAGAAATGGACGCATCAAAGAGTGAGTTTCGCCTTCTAGCATCCGACTGCCTTCATTGTGCGAAGGATGCCCTTCTTCAGCTTTCATTAGAAAATTACTTGCCTGATTCGATAAGCTATCTATTAAATTAAAGCTCAGGCAAGATAACATGCACGAGATTATGACCTTATCTATATCGATTATATCACTCCTTAACAAAAACTCAATTTTTCATATTGAAAATAATATTTAATACTTTTTGGAACATATCTGTAATTTCAAAAATGTTCAGCTATTCCGTGTACTTTTTCATTTTTGGTTTAGCAACTAACCTACTTTTCTCTTCCTTCTTAAACTATAAGCTATGTACTAAAAAAAATTAGACACTAAAAAGAACACAGTGTAACAAAATGACAAAGCGATGCGAAAAAGAAAAGAGGAAAAGTAAAACTGCGGAAGTTTTGTAAAGCGCTTTTGTTGCTTGGAACGCTTTTTGTTACTTGAACTAGAAGATGTTTTGTTGTCCACAAAACAGAGATAAAATATGATCAAAGTGTAATTATCGAAAATTTAAATTAATCTGGTACTCAAAACTTTTTTAGTGAATATATTTGCCTATTAAACAATATTAGAGAGGTATCCGACATTTGAAACATTTAATTTTAGTCTTTCTTTTGCTTTCTAGTAAAACTAAAAGAAACTGTTATTAGGCAATGCGAACATTTTAACAAAATTCTAATAAGTAAATATAGAAAGTAGCAAGTAATTGATAAGGTAATAAAGAGAACAGCATAGATATCTAATAACTGTAACTGCCACCATTCTAGATCTACAGCTGGTGACCTCAGAACATTGCCATTTCTAGCGATATATTCCACCCAAAAAATGGCGGTATCCAAAGGTTTTGCAGGACGATCAAAATACAGTTTCCGAAATCTATTAGTGCTCTCCCTAAAATTCAATAAAATGTCAATAATTACTTTTCTAAAAATTATTACAGTTTTTAATATGTTATTTGGCATATTCACCTATAAATAGGATCCTCTAAAATCTTTTTAAAAGCAGTTGTCAATTTTTTTTCATTCAAAGAATTAAAATCCAGAGCGATTGCACAATTACGTTGGACATAATTATTAATATTACTGAACTGGTCCACAAAAAATGGCATTCCAATCATGGGCACCCCGAAGTAAATCGATTCTAAAGAACCCATAATGCCCCCATGCGTAAAAAATGCTTTAATGTTTTTGTGCTCTGAAAAAAGGACGATTATTCGTAAATTAACATTTTATATGATTGAAGTAATTATTAATACTTTTAGATTGAATTAATTATTAATACTAGTGAGAAAAGATAAAAATTGAAGGACACTTGCTTAAAATTTGAATTTGTGGAAACCACGAAAAGGTTTTAACATTTCCTGGTAGACCAGGGAGCAATTCTTCTTTCTTAGCGACTTTTACCAAAACTCGAACTGGAGCTATAGCTTTGAATGTGGCATAAAATGCTTTTAGAATCTCCTCCGGCATTGATTCAATCTTCAGCATAGATCCAAATGATATATAAACGAAACCGTGATGACTTTCATCAAGCCATTTTTGTATCACCTTAAATTTCAAAAACACATTATTATTATTAATATTTATCCTATAGATCTTCATGATTATGAAACGTAATGTTCTTTACAGATGGTAATTTTTTTTTGTTATCGTCTTCAATATGTAATCCTCCCACTTCGACCACAGCCGGGGTAAATGGTCTAACTCCATTCAGACTAAAGTGCGAATTCACCAGTACGAGAGCCACATCTTTTCGAAGGTCATAGACATCTGGGAATCCAGGCCCAAAATATTTTTCCACATATTTATTCTGTTGGGATGCATAATAATTATACATGGTTTTTGCCATTGTAGTTGATACTGTGTTGACCAATCTTTGAGGAAAATTCATGTGTCCTGAATACGAAAGACTGCCTCCAGGAACGAAAGAGGGATTAGCAGGATTCCCAAAGGGATCATTCATCCACTCGTATGAAACACTGGTTACATATGCAATCATTGGAATTTTCAATTTTCGACCAAAAGCATAATAACAGGGTGAAAAAAATTCCTGAGATGATAAGATTTGATTAATTTTCACAGAAATGACAATTGCTAAAATTCGAAATCTCCTGTGTAACAAGTAGTATTTTGCCTACCTGCATAATGACGAGATCGTATGGAGCATTATTGGTATTCTCATTATTAATCAACTTTTGCATCACTGGATGATCTAATAATTCACAAACATTATAACCAGCTGGAAGCATAAGATTTTTTACCCAAAAATATGATGAGACAAAGTGTTTCACATTTCCATAACTGACATTATTATGTACATCTGGTAAGCTACCAGCCAAACTCAAATCGTTATAATTTGGAATTTTTTCTTTTTGGGGAAAATGACTCACGACGTCCACTTGATGGCCTTTTTTCGCCAGTCCTTTCATTAATTTTTCCAACATAGAAAAGTGACTGAATCCGTTGAAACCACAAATTCCCAATATTCTGTAACTACTGCATAATTCAAAATTTAACAGAGTCGAAAGAAGTAAAAGTTTGAGAAATCTTGAAACCCTCATTTTTTAAAAATTATTAAAAATTATATTATAAAAAAGTTGGATTTTTTAAAGACAAATATGCAAACTCGTGATTTTCTTCGAGTCCATATATATAAACGAAAGAAATACTCGCAATACACTGATGCGAATATGTAAAGTAATTCCTTTAAAAAGGCAAAAAAGATAAGATTAAACTTTCGAATAAGATAAAAGGTGCAGATTTGATAAGATAAGTTTATCACTAACTACTGCAAGATAATACCGCGGAAACAAATCATTTAGTATATTCAAAGATGCTTATTTTAAAGTAATTATTATTAATAAATCTGAAGTTATCTAGGACTGTTGCTATCTTGTTCAGTTTTTCCGCGAGTTTTTCATTATCTTTTAGCGAGAGAGAAAAATAGAAGATGAAATTGAGACTCATTCAAATTAGACCCCTCTTTCCTTTATCGTTTGAGATAATGGAATATGAAAATATTTCACTCTTAAACAGGAATTGAAGATTCTGGGTCATGAAAAGGCATCATGTTATTATTATAATGACACACTTACGACGAAAATATCTTTTGCAAAGAGAGATTAAGATTTGCATAAGAGATGGTAAAGACTCTCTAAAAGAAACTAGGAAATGCAATCATTCCATATTTTCGTACACCAGAGTCGCCAACAATCAAAAAAAAACTTTCGTTCATGCATTTTTCGCAATTACTTTTTGTAATTGTGTCTGAGTGGAGAGAAATAGAATTCGCATGTAAAAAGGTGGAAAGAAACTCGACGTTCATCTGTAAAGTCTCAAGTTTTATGGATTCTAAAATACATAGTTTCTTTGAACAAACCAGCTGCTGATCTATTTTTAAAATGGTCCTATGTCATTAACCGGTAACCTTGGCCCAGTTCTTGCATCACTTGATTCGAATTTTTCCGACAAAAATATAATGAAATCAGTTTGAAAGAAAAAAAAAAGTTTTAAGTAATTCGACGTGGGATAATACTTAAAAGCAAGGCTTTCTCGCCTGCGAGTGCTGCTGAAAAAGATTATTTCATACTCCATTATTTCCTGAAATGGTCGCCTTTAAAAGACTGTTTCAAACTTTAAAAGCATTTTACTGTTTAGACATACTTAATATTGATAGGAATAAAATTTATAGTAAATATATTTTTCTTTATATAATAATAAGTTTGCTTATAAAAAAAAATAAGAAAAATTTGCCAAATAAATGTTTATTTTTTCAAAAACGAATCCCATGTTTATTTTGCTTCCTAGCTTTATAAGGGGAAAACCGAATTTAACTTTACAATATTGGAAGTCTTGGCTTGTAGCCAATTTTCCAAGCGTATATCTCTAGGTATACGAAAAACGTTCGTTTACATGCTCTATTAAATTCTACACAGTTCATTACAACTTTGTGGTAACATACATGAGAATTTTCACAACTGTTTCTAATAATGAAACAGTTTTTTTTTAAATCACTTCAGAGAGCGAAATATTTTCATGTGATGGAAATTGAATTATTTTCTAACGTTAATTAAATGCCTCTAGAATAATATTGCGATGATATATAATGTCAAGATAAAATCGATACAAAATGTCGTTTTCTCTCGAAGAACAAGATATATATATGTATTTTTGCCATGGTTTGCTTTTCTTTCTAAGAATCATATCAATTCGTAGAGCTGTGTAATCCGCTCCTGAAATTCCATTTTATGAACTTACATTTCTTTTATCAGAAAAGCAGAATTCTTTTGGAAAAAGCATGAAAGTAGAACACAAATTTCATAAAGATACATAAAAAAATAAATAAATTTAAACATGAAAATTACATTATTTCGTTCACATCTGCAAAAGTTAATTTATTTATGGCTCTGCTTATTATTAATATCCGCGAATTAATTAAATTATGATTACATATTACTTTAGATTAATTATTCAATGTATTCATACATCTATATCTATATAAGGGATTAAAGTTTACGAGAATATTGTTGTTATAATAATATTACCATTAGCTGTTGCGCAGTCCAAATATTTGTGGCACACCCTAACATTTTGTCAGTCTCTTGTTTGATGAGATTCAATTAGAGAAAAGAAGGTAATCAATTATTTTCATTACATGACATAATTCAGACCTTACTCACAAATAAAGTTTTGTTTACACCCCTTAATTTTATTAAAATCCAATCAGATATTTTTATAGATCAATAATATTCTATATAGTCAATATTTCAGTTTCATCCTTCAAATTCAGTTAATTAAAACCATTTTCCGTAGCTGTAGGCTCTCTATAATAAAGTTTTCTCAATTAAACGTAACATTGTATTTGAAATAAATTTTACTCCAGTGAATTGTAAATTGTAATTCCAAATCTAGAGATTTCTAATGTGAATAAAGAAGAAAACTTTGAAAATATAAGGAAACACATTACGGAATTTTCTTCTTTTATTCATTTATTATTTATTACAATCAATCACATATTAATAAAAAAATATTTGTTTCAGGTCGAGGCGCATTACAGCGCGGCGGGGTGGCCCCAATGCCGGCCAGGAAGGGCCTCCTCGCCCCCCAAAACACTTTTCTCGACACGATCGCTACTCGTTTCGATGGAACCCGTAAGTAATCAATAAATTTTATAATTTACTAAACAAAACAAAACAAACATTCCATTTTCCATCAGTTACTATTCCGCATAAAATAAAAAATTCCATCAATGAGCAAATTCAAATATTTGTGTAATTTGTTAAGAAGACATTGAAATTTTACGTTTTCCTTATTTAGTAAAAGAAGGACTCTTGAAAAGCGAGTTTGTGATATCAAAAGCATTTGTTTAACCTTTGGGGCTTTTGATTATTATCTAAAGTCCAGATATATATCATCTTACGTATTCAGGAATTCACGGTTTGTTTATAAAGGAACTAGTTGGGAGTTTCCTTGTTTGTTAGATAAATTTGCCTTAGCAGAGATGAGATGTCTGACACCACTCCTTGAATCCACATTTTGCCGAGCATTTTGCCGAGCATTTTGCTTATGGTATTCAACTATTCACAGAATCTTCTATCACGTCGTCAACTCGAAACTCAGCGAGGTGCTTAATTCTCCTTAGTACACTCCATATACCTTATTTTAGCTCACGATTTCAGCTCACCATAGCCATAGGTTTCTTACTATTTTTAGGACACCATGTTGTCTTTCGATCCCTCATTTTTTATCCGCGACGCATTATCAGCTTTCTTTATTTTTTCCTTCCAATTCAAGGACACATATTCATAGAATTTTTTGACAAATTGAAATCATACGCTAAAATTTGATTACTAAATTAAACGATAACTGAATCAGTTTTAGATAGACTTAGATAAGATATTTTAAGATATTTAAGATATTTTCAGATAAGATCCACTTTTTTGCGAAATTAAAATCGAATCTTCTTCTTTCTGCATTATTAGCAAATTTCCATAACAGTATAATGATTTTCCCTCGGATTTTCCTATGAATGCGATGAACTAGGCAATTAGATATGTCAGAGATCCGTGAACTCTTGCTAATGATGATCGAACATAGTTTGTCAGACTCTGCATTGTCCATAACGTCATTTACTTCCCTGCTTTACCTTGTTTGGTGTCTTTGTCCATACAATGTTCCATGCAATCTACGTAAACAAAAGCTGTCTGTTGGGTTGACAGAATAACCAAGACTTTGGAATTCATTAATCCAATTCCTCCTAATTAGTCATTTCTATCATAACAAAGACATCTAGTCTAGAAGCAAACATAACAATAATATATTCCACAGAGATAATTAATAACATCCTCTAGGTACTTTTCAGGTTTAGCTTCGGGTTTATCTATAATTTTGCAATAACTTGTCTAAACTAACGTTTCTCTGGTTAAGGTATTAGTCTAAGACCCTGTGGTAAATTCTGAACACTTCAATCAATTGAACGTATATAACTAGAATGGATTCACAGAAACTATAATATTATGGCTGTAGTCTATTTTAACCATTGGAGCTTACATTTTACGTTTCTCGCAGAAACTCTCTTAACTGCATTCTATCAGGAAACCCTCGGGAAAACCAATAATTATCACAAATTTAAAAAAAAACTACAAGAATTCTTCACGGAGAAAAATGGATATTAAATTATTATAATATTATTATAATTCAAATTATATATTATTATATATCTAGCTATAAATTATAAAATACAAATTTCATTCTCCAAACAGGATTTATATGATAATATAATATCTTGATATTAAAACTTAATATCAAGATATTATATCTAAATATCTAGATAGTCGTCCCATAGTTAAATAGCTAGATATTAATTTTTAATATCTATTTTTCTCCGTGTTTCTAATCATTTATTTGAGACTATTTCGTTTTTTTGAGTCATAAAATTCTACATTCTCTTTGCGTTGTACGATCTAATTCTATTTCAGCGAGCTTCGTTCTGGGTTAATAGTCACAAGAGACACGGAAATTGTTATGGAGAAATAATATAGTTTCCGGAAATGCCGAAGCTTTCCTACGCAATATCTTAAGGAATCTCTTTTCCTTGCTGGAGTTCATTTCTAATCTTAAACTCCAAATCCACTCTTCACAGTTTCGTTTTATTGGGAATAATCCACTGTTATTTATATAGACCAGTTTACAGCGAATTGAATCGTGAATTTTAGTTTTAGAACGAAAATATACAGGAAGATCCAATAACATTATTTTCATGTATCAATTGGAATTGGGAAAATACGATTTTTTTTTATTTTAAAGCAAATATTATACGTTAATATTTATCCTTTTGATCATTATTCATTCATCATTGATATAAACCGAGCAAGATTTTTTAAAAATTATTTACGGAGGGAGATTCGACAAATAAAAATTTCAAGGTCTATATTTTCGAATGATAAAGAAGATAAAGATTCAAGTTTGATTCATATGATCGCTGTTCGAGATATTGATTTTGATTAAACTTTAAACATTCATATTAATCAAATTTTATCGATTTCTTTTCTGATGGAAATAAATTGGAAATAAATCGTATCTCAACCTCTAAAGGAAAAACCCTCAAGTAAAAAAAGGTACTTTAGGATATATCATTAACTCACGGATACGGGTTTTACTTGACTTTTAGTAGGCTTTTTTACTACGGCCCTTTTTATGTCTTTTGGAATCGTATTGGAACTTTAAAGTCACTTTATTGCGCAAATAATTCATAATGGTGTTAAAATTTAGTGGAATTTCATAAAAAGAATTGAGGTAATGATGGGATTTATAAAAATGTATAAATGGTTTTGAAATTTTGAAATTTTACAATTTTGAAATGTTGAGAATCACTGCTGTCGATATACATATATTCAAACAATCTGCTTCCCTCTAAGTCCGAACATGTCCGTGATGATTTGCTCAGTGACAGACACGAACTGATAATTCAAACAAACGGCGATTAGTACCATAATTAACTATTGTTATCAATTGAAATTCGAAATCTGAAATATTGGAATCCCTACGTGTGAAAGGATAATCCCAATAATTTATTTAATAGAATAGAATTTAATTAATTTAATTTCAATATAAATAAGGAAGGAATGTATTCGTAAAGAGAAATAAATATTTCTCTATGACTGATATAGTTTTGAGTTCATAAATGAGAAATTATTTACTGGCTTCGCTGAGGTAGAAAATTATTTTGTAAAAGAACCTTTGAAATTTCAAAAATTAAATATGAAATAATAAATTTTAAAATATGAAAAATTTCAGGACTTAATTAAACATTTTTCCATGAAATTAGTTTAGGAGGAAACGTAAAAGACATTATTATGATTATCTTAATAGTGAAGCAAAAGTTTAATTAAAATAAAAAGGAGAAAAGTTGATTACACGATCGTTTAAAATAACATAGAAAAAACAAGGACTGAAAGTGTTTACAGCTGAAATTCAGCCTAAAAACTGATTTCAGCTGTAAACACTTTCAGTTCTTGTTTTTTCTGTGAAAGTAAAGTTTCTTTGAAAAATGAAGTGACTTTTTGGCAGAATAAAAAGGAAAAGTCACAAATTGCATAGAAATCGATAATTGGTTTGTAACAAAATTACATTCCGTTTTCTCTCTATGGACACCCTCCAACTTTCTCACTATCTATCTTTCTAAGCTTGACGTTTTTCTCGTTATTTCGCTTTATCGAAACTGATCTCAAGGCAAATAAATCAGTTTTGTATTAGCTTTTCGCTCTGGAATTTAATCCATGAGAAAGGGAAATTGTAAAATAATAGAATATCATGTTTAAAAATGGATTAAATAAAAAAGACAACTAAAAGCTTACTTTTATATCAGGATTTAAATATTATGACTCAGGAAATTTTTCAATTGGATCATTTGAAGTTAATTTTTGTACTGCAAGTTCAATGACTAGAAAATATCATTTCTTCCTTTCTAAATTTATCTGAAACACCGAGAAGTAATGTCAGTGAACTTTAAATGTGTCTCTTTTGCACTTTTCCGCGCCAGGTTTAAAAATAATTCACTTACGTTTATGCAATTTATTTTACACGATGCTAACGAGGTGGAACTTTTGTTAATAAACTGAGCGAAAAGCCACTTTCCATTAAACGATCCATCGCTATTCAATTGTACAATAAAGCACTGTCACCTATTTTTGGGAATGCTTACTAACAAATGACAAGTTAAGCGGAAGATTAAACTTGAATAATGAACAGAGAAGATCCACGTTCTTATTATTTCAAAAATTCTATCCAAAATATATTTATATATCCAGTATATTTCCATTTTATTTACCTTAATTTCTGATTCAATTCAGTTTAACTGACATTTCATTTTTCATAAATTTATATTTGACTAATACAAATTTCATTCTTCAAACAGGATTTATATAATAATATAATATGTTAATATTAATATCGAACAGAGAATTTAAAACTCTATCACAAGTCCATCACAGGTGACTATATTTATCGTATTTAACCGAACTTCCATAAAAAAAAGCGACTTACTCGCGTGATGAATTTTTTTTAATTTCAGCAATTAGTCGATTAATCTCACAATAAGCCAATGGCTTTTCTTTATTTTACTCTTTTCCGATATCACCAAACTCTGTTTTTTACCTTTCTCTCTTTTCTCTGCTAATCGCCTTCTTTTTTCCTAATCTCGTTCGATTGTTTTTCTGTTCTTTTTTCGAGGCGGTTTATCCCCCGGAAAGGCGGAAATGATGAAAAACCAATTCTACAACAATCTTGGGTTTCTGGTTCATATTCCCTAGACTAAGGATATAAGGAATTAAATGGAGCAGGAATTTATCTCTCTTTTCAATATTTAATTGTTTTAATTTAATTTTTTACATCGTTATATATCTACCTATTAATAGAACTTAATTCACACGAATTCAAGCTGAATTTTAGAATTATTTTGAAGGTCACGATATTGAAAGTTATTATATTCTTTTTGCTTATATCTTTCACGCTACCTACTCTCCAAGAAAAATATTAAAATACAAAAGAGATTTTTGTGCAGGGCTTTCAGTAAAACCCAAGAGCGTGTAAAGTTTCCTATCGAATATTCAGATGGATAAGCAAATATCCAGTTCACTGGACACTGTAGTGGGAATAGGTGTGAATTTTACAAATACATGCATCAGCTACACGTTTTTCGATCACACACACTTATATGTTAGTTGTGTACAATTAATGAATTAAATTTGATATCGGCAGTAAAATGATGAATTCGACAAGACACGAGAAGTAATAAAGTGAAGTGCATATTGATGAAGAGCACTTTATATAGGAATTATAATTACAAAATGTATTCATCATTCTAAATGCTCTACATTTCTATATATTTTGATGAAATTCCGTCACATTACGTTTCAGTCAGAAGTGGAGGGAAATAATCTGTTCTTCATTTAGATTTAGACAGATCAGAAAACTGCCAATCACGAAGAACATTTTTTTCAATAAAGTTTTCACGGAAATCACCATTTTCTAATTAAATTTGACCTCCTTTGAATCTAATATGGCACGTCGTCTCAGCGAATTTTAAAATGCAAAGAAAGATCAAATATTCTTCAGATATTGCAATTCTTTACTTATTCCTTTATTTTTTTCATCTTGTTCAACGAGACATTTTCCACAATCTTGATTTTTTTATTTTGCGACTTGCTTCTAATCGTACTACTGGCCAAATATTTATATTATTAATATTCATATTATTAAAGTACTTTTGGTAAATATTTACATTACAAATATTTACATTTTTGGTAAATATTTACTTTCCTTTTTTTTTAAATACATTTCACGTGCGAGATTAAAATTAAGTTCATCGTAAACTTAATTAGAGAGGGGTGTGAAAAAATATTTAAATTTTAGGTTTGATATTTTCCTCATGGATATCGTCCTCTTGCTTTTTTAGCATGCAGAAATAATTCAATAATTCAATGCAAAATAAAAGGAGGAAAGTATATTGCTGTAGAAAAAAAGAATAAAACAGAGGGATGAGATTTCTGTTGATTTACTTCTAAGTGCTGAAGCTCGATCGATGGACTGTTGGCATCAGTTGAGAGGCTCTTGAATCCTTAATTAATTAGGGTACGTTTAAATCTGCATTGTCATCCTTTGATACGCACCGTAAAAAAATTGTAAAAAGATTAATTAAGTCTCTAACTATACGAAAATAGAATTTATTCTAATCTATTTCAATTGTATACTCTATATTATTTATTATATATTATATATGATATATTATATTTTTGATTTTTGGTATTGATTTTTTTCTTTACTCTTCTGAAAATCTCCCTCGTTTTAGTCATATTTCCCAATTTTCCTAAAGCATAACTCCAAGATGAATAGTTGAAAATTCATGAAAAGAATATCCGATAGTTTCTTGATATACTTATTTTATTATATTTTTTCTAATCATTTGAATAGATTTATTAAAAAATCATATTCAGAGATAAAATTTTCGATTATCAAATTCAAATTCATCAGAATATAAACAGAATCCTGTGGAGAAGGTATTTACGACCTCGTTATTTATACAGATGGTCTTTTATTCATCCCATTCATATTTGATTCATGATCTAGAAGAAACAAAAATAAATGAAATTTCAAATAATTGTATTCCTTTTTAATTATTTCTATACAAACTCTGATTTATATTATAATTGGCTTGTTCAGAAAGTATATGAAATTTTTGGTCTGTTTGACGTTAAAAAAATTAAAGAATAATTTAAAAGATTCGTGAGCTGCGAATCAGACATCGAGTCGAAAAAAAGTTCCCTTTTTCCGATGAAAAATAATCCTAGGCCGCGACCTATTTCCTTTTCTCAACATCTCACCAGGTTTTTCCTTCTCTTTACCGCTTTTCCGGCGGTCGTGGATCGATTCCTTCATCCACCAAACTTGGAGAGCGTGCTTCGTGAATAAGAACGATATCGTTGAATTTACCATCGTAAATGTTCCAAGCTTTATTTTATATTTCTGAAAAGGGATTTTTCCAAAATCAACCAATATCAATTTTCTGTAAGTGGCATCTACTTCTTCCATTCAATTAAATTTTGGTAGAAATAACGTTCTGCAATAGATCCTGAGAATAAAGATGATTTCCAAATCAATTTAATATCTAATTATAGACCTATTTTTTGATTAATTTGAGAATACTCAATTGATCCTGCAACTTGTCAATTGTATATAAATGTCAGATTGTGGGGCAAGCAATACGACAGGATTGTCCGAGGTAGCTTTGTACGCCCGATTTGGCTGAATTGACATTTCGAGGATATTGGACATTTATTTCCCACGGATCCCAATATAATATATTGTTCATATCAAGAATCCATGAAATGATTCAAGTCTCCACCACAAAAACGGCCTCCTCAAAGTCCTAGCAAAATAGAAAAGAAAATCCTGCAGATTAGTGTCCGTCAAAACCTACTCGATAGAATTTCTCTCTCTTTATCTTTTCGACATATTTCTCAGACAATGTCTGATCTTCCAAAGTACTTTTAAATTGATTCTGGTCTTTGAACATATAAATAATATAAAATTATTACTTTTGCACAAATCACACATTGAAAAGAGACTTTTATTGTATATTTTGTTCTCTCGCACCAATTTTGTTACAAAGCTGAAAAAGTTTTTGAATATTTAACAATTGATCGTAAAATATAAATATAAATTCCGGATTTTTCTCCCAGCCGACTTTCTGTATTGATTGAAGTTTGTTTATAGTAGTTTTTTTTCTTTTATTTCTTTCATTCCTATCTAATGCTTACACAATTTATATTACCCCAACCAGAGGCAATTTTTTTTTCGCTTTTTTGTGAAAAATAAAGAAGGTGGATTTACTGACTGAGAGGAATTGAGGATCTCATTACTGGGTGATTCTCGAGTCCTGATGAGCCCCTGTGTTCTCAGTTTTCTCCTCCCTTTAGAGCTTTCTAATACGCATAAAACTCCTGTATCATGATCTCATCGTTATGTAAATCTATGATGCACTCGCTGCAAATTCCAAGACTCTTCCCGTTACTACCTCTAAAAAAGTAAAAGAGAGGAGATCATACACGGTAAATCTTAATTTACTTCATTTATTCCAACCTCAGAGAAATGCGAAAGAAACCAGGTCGCCACCCTGAACTATTTCATACTTTCTCGTTACAAATTAAGATATCATGTATTTTTCTCACGAGAAAAACAGGTGTGAAGATAAAATCTACTTTGAAGGATACAAGAAGTTTTTTTCCTTTCATTTCAATAACTCATTTTATCTCTGCGAAATAGTTCCAACTTTTTGCAATTTTCGCAGAGAATTTTTTTTCTGCTTATAATAATTTTTATTATGATATATTGTTTTATTTATAGTATATTTTTTACTTCTAATAGGGCATTTTCTACACGGGTAGCTTATAATCTTACATACAGCAGAAATAAATAAATTTTGTAGAGCTTTTAACTTTATAATGACTGTGCTTCAAAGTTTATTTAAATTTAAGATAATAGTGCACAGTTGAGAGTCACTGTTGGCTAAATGGAGGCAAGAGCTATCGACTATAGAGCAAATATACAATGGTTTAGTCCTATGTGTAATTTCGCCGCATGTTCTGGAAAATTAATTGAACTGAAAATCAATAAAGGAGGATTTCATAAACCTTGCACGCGTCGCTCGTCAACTTTAATGCACATTTGGAAAGCACCATCGTGCGGTTAATACGTGCGAAAATAAACTATGCGAGGGAAATTAATCACATTACTTTAAAAGCATCCGCGATTTCGTTTACCATTTCCGAATCTTTGATCTCTGCCCTTCACAACAGTTAGACTTTATTCATGCTTTTAAAATTCCTACTATCTCGAAATTGGAAAATAGAATTATTTCTATTAATATAAATCTGCAGTCTTATATTAAATCCCCTGTGACAATAAAAAATCAATAAAGAAACGAATAAGAAACTAATTATCCTTCCAATTTCGACTTGGTGAAGGTCGACAAGAACTGAGAGAAACCTGCAAAAAAGGGAAGTTTCTCAGATCGCGTGATATAAAAAATTAGGGGGATTTTTTAATTTAAGAAGCTATGCCTTTTTTGTAATTGAGATATATTTTTTTTTTTTAATAAAGTGTTCAATTATCCTTGGCACAAATAAAAAATAGAATTATATTGACTTGTTGCAACTAATAAACGTAGTCTAAATAAAAATTGCAAACTAAGTGACATTCGATCAAAAATATTATCCCATAAATTCGTGTAATAAAACATGAATCGTTGGTAATTTCAACTTTACATAATATGCACATAGAATTCTCGTGAACTCATTGAACTGACGTTCTCACTCTTTATACTCTTTTTACTCTTTCTCCTCTCCTGAAAGAGACTTTTTGCGATTACGAGCGAAAGAAGCATCGTCCTGGTTACAAATATTCGATAAACAGGTCAAACGGAGCAAGAAGTCAAGAAAATCGCATATCGTTCCAAATATGTTCCACTTCAAGTAGACGAAAGTCCCTTGAGTCTATCCGCAGAAGGTATCAAAGTCGTGTGCCATTTTTCACTTCAAAGCGTTTCTGAATTTCATACTCTCGTAAAAAAAAGTGTCGGGAAAGGTGTGTCATTGCTCTCAAATTTCAAACTTAAAAGAAACGATAAAAAAATTGAGAAATGTAAAAATGAGACGTGATTATGAAAAATGAATTATTTTTAAACTGCGGCTAGCGCCGAGACTCAAGTAATTCTATATATATAACATATTTGCATTTGCATTAGTAACCCCATGCAACTTCCGTATTTAAGTGTTACTATGCCGACGTTAAATGTTTTATAAACATAAAAATTTATGATTTATAATCGTCACGATTCGCACTCGGTGCTTTTACCTACTTCTATTTAATTTTAACCACATGCTGCAATTTTACGCGGTTCTAAATGTGCCTGAAGTGAAAACATAATGAAGACTCTGCGCATAAGGAAAACGATTAATCTCCTGTTTCGTGTAGTAATAAGATGACAAGGCAAAGCCAGGGCTGCTTAAATGTTTAAAATCGTTAATTATAACCACCCTCCACTTTCACCTATAGTAAATCCCCATATTTTCCATCCTAAAGATAAAATCCGCGCTACAGGCATTGGAAGTCCTGCATAGGTCTTTCTTTCATATTTTCCATTGAAAGTCCAGTTTATTATGCATAAGTAATCAATTATAAAGTTTTATTAAAATAGACTCTGAAGATTTTCCAAGTATTTCATGTTCTACAAGATCATAATGAGGAATTTCTAATTGATATTCACCGTTGCTGTCCAATGCAGAAAAAAATCGATCTTTCGCTCTCTTTTTGATATAGAAAAAATGTCTGGCTTTAATTGAGTTAAATCAGACCTTAATTTATTTCTGAATTAAACCCCCGTTTGCGAAATTATTTATTTATGATTGAAAGACAATGTCTTTCAACATAAATTTCTTTGAATTTATATATATGTATATATATTATCTGATATTATTTTTAATTAATTATATATAGAATTAAGTAATCCTTTATGTGCATTGAAAGCTAATATATTTTATAACAACGGGTTTCTCTTGCGTGTAATATTAACCCAATAAACGGTATTTTATGGAACTCTAGACCAGCCAGGCTTTGATTCTGTGTGAGTGTTGATCGGTTCTCACATGTTTGTTATATATAGCAGTACAGAAATGCCCAACAGGCAATTTACTGGATGTTGATGCACGCGCCACAGTTAAGGGCTTCGATGTTCAATGTAATTACTATAGCATCAAGCATCAACCCCTATCGTCTTCTCTAGCATCAAAGCACTCGGCTTGGCTTTTTCTTCGTTTTACGGTTTTTTAAAGTGTCGTTTTCACCACCTAGATTACAGTTCTTCCATTCTTTCTGTTTTCTTTTATTTATTTTATGCACTCATGCATTCTACTCTATCCGATCTCAATGAACTGTAACGTGCCCTTCGAAAATCAGGCACGGAACTACGTCTCGACAATCCTATTCTTCTAATTGCGGAACTCAAATTTATTACGCGCCAGTTATTTATATTAGATAAATAACGATGAATTCCAAAAATCCTGAAAACCCTACAAATAAACAGTTACTAGCTCAGGTAGTGTCTCAAGGTCACGAGTAATATTCCGGAAAAATGATTAGAGACAATAATCTTCATTTGAGAAACAATTTAATTCACTAAATAAACAATAAACATTTGAGAATCGATGGTTGATGGATCATATAACCGAAGATCAAAATTTTGCAATAGGCTTATATTAACATTCATTACGTAATCGTGGTCTGATGCGAGTTAGTTCATAATACAACTCGAGAACATAGTTCGCTATAAATTTTCATGAACAAATTAGAGTGACGACCAATAATTAAATAAAAATAAATTTACTTCATATCACCATTTAGACGGGAGAATCGAATTGAAGATTCGATTCTCATTGTGACGT